>VZRU01008468.1:10487-81754 GCA_013398155.1 Pedionomus torquatus
TGTTATTTACTTATGAAAGGGATACAAGCAGTCTTGCATCTGGGGGTTGTCAGCAGAGTCTGCAGAGAACCAATATACAAACCACTGGCTACAGCCAATGGGCCAGACCTTCGCCTGGTGCAAATCACTCCATCTCCAGCCAGGTCCTCCACTCACTCCCCTGCTGCGCGGCAAATCATGCACAAGTTATCCTTCTTGTCACGGTTGATTTTTATTTTTTTTTTAAATAAAAGCGACTGAGGGCCTTCTCACGTGCAACCTCTGCACTGAAATAAACTCCACATTTTAGATTACAGCAATGAAAAAAGACAGGGAGCAGCCGGGCTTTGCATCTGTCCTCAGCTCACTCTGGTGCAGTTCAGTGCCAGAAGGATCAGGGAAGAAGCTCTGCACTCCAAACATGTTGTTGCTGTTCCCTTCTACTGCTGCGATATTAAGCCATCCAAAAAAACAGGGGGAAAAGAGTTCAATTTACACAGAATGCCCCAAGCGCCCATAAGCAGGACACGCCAGTACTCCCAGCACATCCCTTGTTTTTCAAATAATTTTTCAACTTTACAGCTCGGTGGTATAACAAAAACAGCTGCGCAGCATGGCCGGGTCCCTCCCCGAGCACATTTCTCCCTGTCCTTGTTGCTGCTGCCGGCTGGTTAGCAGCTGCTCAGGCCCTTCTCTCTCCTCATGGCACATCACCAGCTCACCAGGCACCAGGTGCCTGGCTGGCAGGCAAGGACAATCTCACAAATAAATGGCAAATGTTTTGAGGACTTACCTTTTTCCGGAGGGGCAGACGAAACACAGTGCATCGCATCCAGGCCGGTCCTGGTTTACACCGCCACGTTTTACGCACACACAGACGCCTGCCGTACTCATGGTGCATCTCATGTGTCTCTGCGCCTCACTCCAAAGTCCCCCCATTTCTCTGCTCCCTTTTTGGGGGGGAGTTTTCCTCAAAATTTTCACCAGGGCAGCTGCAGAGGTGGCAGCAGCTGGGAGGCCCCCACTGCCCTGAGAGGGGAAGCACTGGAAGTTTCCGGGGCTCTGGGGCGGCCTTAGCAGCGCAGCCCACAGTGCTGGGCACCACCTCACCATTCTTCCTTGGGGGTGGGGGTGTTGAGACATTTTTAACATTTTTGAGGAAAAATAGGCCTTTCCCTATAACCCAAGCACCTCTACTCCAAGTTTTGGGCCCAAACCTATCACCAAGAAAAGTGCTGGGGAGGAAGTGAGGCATGGCCACCCTCTCTGAGGGGTGCCCACCAAGCCTTTGGCAACGGGCAAACCCCTCACCATGAGGAAGGCGCAGCCGGGCAAAGTGTCAAGGGATCATGGCACCTGGCCGTCCCCACGTCCCTCACCAACCACCCCTAAGGAGAGGCACGTACCTCCCCCTCAGCCACTCTCAGCACCCTCATGGCCACCCCAGCTTGTTGCTGTGTGAAGAAAGACCAAGAAAGACCCCCTTGTCATCAGAAACTGCATCGTGCGTTTGGAAAGAGAGTGGGACGTTCAGGACGGGAGACAGAGCTGCAGCGCCGGCCTTTGCAATAGCGCTATGGCTGCCGGGGAGGGGAGCTCTGCCCCAGGGCCTGGGGCTGATCAGAGGCAGCCCCTTGTACCTCTGTCCCACGTTTTCCCCGTCCAGGGAAATAAATACTTGGTGTATTGCAGCACCATCTGCTGGTTTCTGCAAAAGGGACAGGAGGGCATCTCCCCACAGGGCGAGAAGGAGAAGAAGGGCTTTGTGAGTGGCGTCCGTGGGGTGCAGGGCCCCTGTGGTGTCTTGCACATGGGCGTTCCCTGAAGGTTTTCCTCCCTGTAAAGGAGTTAAGGTATCTCTAAATTAGCAGTCTAAGAAGAGCTATCCCCCGGATTAAAAACAGACAAGTTGGTGCCAAGTTTAGGGATTTCACTGAAGAATTACAATAGGAAAAAATCTACTCTTTTGCCTGTTTCTCTAAAGCAGACCCTGGTCAATTTTGCAGAGCTCTTGGAGAATGATTTTCTAAAGAGACCAACTGTTTCTGGGCATTTCTATTTTTCACTCTGTATCTCAGTCAAGCTGCCTGCCTTTAAAGGTGGCTGCATTTCATGCAGTCCCAAGATGCTGCTTTCTGCCCCTGTGGTCCTGTGAGGGGGGCTCAGCCTGGCCACCTGCAGCCGACCCTCCCTTCAGCACGCCCTAGCTGGCTTCCCACAGCTACTTATTCTAGCCAGTTTCCTTCCTGGGCTTGATTCATCCCAACACTGAAGTTATTTTCGTAAACTTTATTGGAAGTTGCTCCTTGCTATTAATTTACAGCCTGTTGAAGGCAAAAGGAAGAGATTTGGATTTTTTCCCCTTGCAATGAGTGACTTGAGATAATGCAAATACAAAGAAATATATTACTTCAAGATTATGTTATGCAGAGGAAGGACACTCACCTGTTTCACTTCCTTGAGCATTATTCAACAGCAATACCTTCTAAATCAGTAACACTGGAAGCTGCTGCTAAATGTAGGAATTATTGGGTGTCCTGGTTTGAGGTAAATTGAACCAATTTTCTGTTTTACAATTTTACTTTCTTAGCTGGGCCTCTTCTAACTAACTAAACTCTGAAATTAACAGCACATTGTTCAGAGCTGTTTCGTCTCACAGCAATAAGACCTGATTATACCAAGGAATGGTATGCAGAGAGGCCCTTGCTTGAACGTATTGCTAGAACAACCAAGGTCAGGTAGTTTCGTTATTTGCCCCATTGGAGGGTCGGAAGCAGAAAAGCATAAAGGGGTCCCACCTGTAAGGAGGAATGGACAGGACAGGTGACCCAAAACTGGGGTATTCCACCCCATCCTCATCATGCCTTGTATAAAAGCTGAGGGATCAAAGGGTCAACCTTCTTTCTTCGATGGCCAGCATCCAAGGAGGACCCTGCCTGTTTTTCTGCCTTTGATCCCAATCCGAGCATTCCTGACTCCAGATCTGGAATCCAGCTCCTATCAATCACCAAGTCCAGTCTGGGACTTTTCCTGATGCCTGCTGGGGACACGGTCATCATCCTGGGAGCTTGATAAGGTTTTGTATATACTGTATACTTCCTTTTTCTCTTTTCTTTTTATTTTTTTAAAATTGTTATTATTGTTATTATTATTATATTATTATTATTAATGCTTTCATTAAAGTAGTTCAGTTTTTTCTAAACTCCTGAATCTCTTTAATTTCTTCCTCTCCTCTCTTTAAGAAAAAGAGGGGAGGGGGGGACATTATCTGTCTTTTTCTGATTAGGTCAGAACCATGACATTGGGGAACTACTGTCTTGCAAGAAACAACATAACTGTGATTTTAACCAAACATATATTGCCTGCAGCAGTTAAACGCAACACAGTGTTTGTACTGGGGATTTGTGCAAAGAAGAAAACATAGCTGGCTTTTAGTCTCTCCCAATTCTGTGCCCAAATAATTCAATAAGAGGGGAGATTTAGATTAGGTATTAGGAAGAAATTCTTTACTGGGAGGGTGGTGAGTGGAACAGGTTGCCCCGAGAAGTTGTGGGTGACACCCCTGGAGGTGTTCAAGGCCAGGCTGGATGGGGCTTTGAGCAACCTGCTCTAGTGGGAAGTGTCCCTGCCCATGGCAGGGGGGTTGGAACTTGATCATCTTTAAGGTCCCTTCCAACTCTAACCGTTCTATGATCCTATGAATTTGCACTTCCCCTCACCTTTTCTGCTTATTGATAGCTGTGCAGCAATTTGCAGGACAGAGATCTGGTTTCAAGTGTGTTCCTGGAACAGGGGATGAGCCTACTGACACCAGTGTAGTAAGGTGCTGCAGGTCTGTTCAATAGTGACACCTCAAATCAATCCTTTCCATATCTGCTCTCTTAGCCTGTCTTGCAGCAGCACATACATCCCCACGCCACCCTATAGCACTTCACATTCCTGTCTGGGTCCCTATTTTCCTAACGATGACACCATGTTTTACAATTAGTGCTGTCATAGCAATGACTGAACAAAAAGAACTGGCAAGTTCTATAGCACGTTTGAATTGAAGAAAAAACAGTTTCCCTTTACAGGGCCCAGCAAACATCCAAAGTTCAAACAAAGTACAAGGTGCTAATGAACAGAGTCTTGACAAACCTTGTTTTCCTGTACAGGGGCTCAGTACATAATGATTTCATTCATCAGCTACTGTTCGAGCATGGAAAGTGTTGGTAAAGAAATCCCACAGAGTTCAGACAACCGTTTTCCTAACTTAAGCTTCCCCCTCTTCTTTCCCCCACTTTTGCCTTTCAGGCCTCTGCCAGTCAAAACATAAATATTCATCAGCTGATATTTGCAGTAGCTGTGAAGTTATGAATGAGGCCAAACGCCTTTCTCTCCTGCCCCATCTGCAAAATGGCAGCTTCTGGTCTTAGCTCATGGCCAAACAACACTTTCCAAAATCCCCAAAGTGCACTTGCAGGCTTTTCAAATTCAGTCAGGTTTTTAATGCACAAAGCAGAAATGCTGTCTACCTAATATTTACCCTGGGATTACTGAAAAAAAATATAATATATATATATAACCTTGCTATGCTTTAAACTTTGCAATGCCTTGACGTAACAGACAGAAGTGTTGGCAGCTCAAAATGTTGGTTGGTTTATTTCAGGGGACATGACTGCTGCAGGTTTCCTTTCTGAATTGAATACCAGACACTTGAACCATTTGTTGTGCAGAAAAGAGAAACAGCTTTTATTCTTAATGCTGGTTTCTTAATCACCCGGGTGCACTCAGAAGGAGCCTCATGCACTGGAAAACACTTTTAATACGACTCCTTTAATCCTGCCTTAAACTCCAGGTCCTGAAAAGCGGAATCCCCACTGTCTGTTATACGTGCTTTCCCTCTGCAGATTAGTGAAGGGCTCCTGCTTTACAAATGTTCCCTTCTCACAAAACCTAGAATTATGCTTTCAAACCTACCATGGGTCAGCAAGACAACAAAACATCTGACATATGACCAGCAAAGTCAAAAGCAGAGACATCAGAGAAATGACAGTCCCAGAGCCTTAATGAGTCTAATTCAGCAAGGTATCAATCCAGACAAAAGAGCTGTACTGATGGACACAGATGGGGACCTTAAGCCAAAGCATCACTGGATCTTAGAGTCTTGAAAACCCTAAACATCCCAAATGTCATAGGGAAGTTCTGATAAAGGCTCAACACCATTCAGAATCAGGGAACAGGTACACCTCTTCATAGTCTGGGTCGCAAAAATCAGTTATACAACTACACAATCTTGCCTGATTCACATAGATTCAGCCACATATTAAAAAAAAAAAAAAAAAAAAAAAAAAAAAAAAAAAAAAAAAACCAACAAAACAACCCCACAAAAAAAAAAGAAAAGAAAAGAAAAAAAACCCACCAAACCTACCACCAAAAGACACCACTGAACAACAAAAACATCAATGGGGAAGTGATATGCTTAGTAAGTTTTAGTGCTCTTGCATTCATCTAATTTGATTTCCATCATGAAAAACCCAGAACATTCCACCCAACAAGTCTCTAATACTTTGTGTTTTAATACCTTCAGTTTCCAGCTGCTGGATCCTGTATGTCTTGTTTTGAGAAGACAGATCCCCCAGATCATCTCACTGGGACCTCCAAACCAAGATCAGGTACTCTTTCCACCTTCTGAATAATCAGCTATGTACAGTTCTCAGTATGTTCGCACTGACACAAAACCTGCAAGGGTCTTAGGTCCCAAATGGCTTCTGCCTGCAGGCAATAAGTGGGCTTCATCTCTGCAAAATCAGACACAAGTTCATCAGCAGGTTCATTCAGTGAGGACCTCAGTCAGCCTTTAGCTAATGTATCTCAAGAACAGTAAAAGCAATAAACTCAGGGAGCTATATATTGGCCAGAGCCTTATTCTTTAGAACTGCTCAGCTATAGATGTAATTTGCTCCTGAAAAGTCATGACCAGGGCAGCAAAAACTACAAAGCAGATGTTAGATACATACCTTAGCACAGTTCCTCTGCTCCCATATTCAAGTTATCACTTTGTGTATGCATTTCTGGTGTGTATTTATACACATAAAATTAAAAGGCAGCCCCATAGCCAGATACATTTATGAAGTTTTGTTTTGCAGACCTAAATCACCTACTGGAATAGACTTGGGATCACTTAATTTGGAAGGTTTTAATCCCCAAAGAGAAAATAATGTATCAGGAATTGCTGCTTTTGACAGTTAACATCCTACAAGGTTACATGCTGTTTTCTTGCTGCAAATTACACTATACCCAAAAATCTGAAGTTATTGCTAGGTTGACGACCCCGTTTTTATCAGCTGTTTACATACCATCATGCTAGTTAAAAGCATCTTGTTGGGCCAATGGAAGTGTCTTTGTGACAACATAAGTGAATAGTAATTAATTGACATGCTTCACTGAACATAATAACATCGAGAGAAGCTGTTCTGGCATTTACCATGATGATGCTGCAGGGCAGGATGATCTAACTATTGCCAGCACTAGAAATGAAAACAAGAAGGAAAAAAAATTAATCACAGTAACACCTTCCTACATCCAAAGAGGCAGTGGAGAAAGGAGCATACGTCAATTCCAACTAGAAAAGGAAAGAGAAACTTCAAGGAATTACTCCTTAACCATTTTCTCAAGAGAGTGAAAAGGTGAGACTGAGAAAGACTAGCTATAGAGAAAGGAATATTACTGAACAGGCTGTCTCCTACACAAAGATACCTTTACTTTGATGCATCATGTTATACAACATGCAGACACTTTGCTTCTATAAAGATTTCAAACTCTCTGGAAAATATCAGTCAGTGCACTTTTCTAACTATCAAAAGCAACAGATCTCAGGATATTCTCTCCTGTGTTCCCTTGTATTAATATCTGTAGTAACATGCGCATTACTTTTCCTAATAAACAAAAAAATTCTGATAGAGGCAATAAAAATCCTGTAAGATAAATTATCCAGTGCATTGCAGGGAACATTCAGTTAGAATGGAGACTTTCTCCATGAATGTGCTGCAGTCACAGCTCTAGACACCATGGCAGCAGTGCACAATCTTGGCTTGGAGATGTTTTAACATTGTAGCCAACATCTTTGTTCATCATATAAAACTGAAGATTTTTAAACACACCAATAAACAGCAACACAAATTAATGAGTTTGTGGGCTGGATACTCTACAGTTGCTTTTTCTTTGAATGCACTCTACATCCTCTATAATAACTGACAATACAACTCCTATCCATATCAGAGCAATAACGGTAAAAGGATTGAGAATCAAAAGGGATACTTTTTTATGTTTATGGAAAAAAAACATCTTTCTGCGATAGATCAAAAGTATGGTTTTATGTTGGGTGACGGGGGAGGATGACATGTATGCCCAAATTCAACACACTAAAAATGATAAAAAGCAGAGCATGCAGATGGTTGAGCTGTCTGGGTTTACTGTTCATTAGCATGCCAGCAAATTATTTAGGTCATGTGTGGTTCTGTAGTCTGCTATGCAGCAGTTATGATCATATACATAACTGCTTGCAAGTGGCTAACATGAGAAGACACTGCTAATGATGCACCATGGGGTCTTCCGAGTTTCTCTGGCACCACCAACTAGAACTACCAGAGACATGTTTCAGGCCTGCTGCAGAGCTGTGACAATCTTCCAGGCTGACAGCAAGCATATAAAAAAGCAAAGGTTGCAAAACTGAATCTTGGTAGCGTATAGTTTATGGATGGATAACATGATGAGCAAAGTACGGAAGTCATAAGTTACTTGTTTATTTATACATTAAAGTGTGTATGTCTTTAGCCAGGGCTGTTCATTTTTCCATTCACACAAAATGATCTGATGTTCAGCATCAACTTTGTAACAGGACAACTTTGCTTGGGAAATATCAGGGGCATTGAGAAGGTAACTGTACAAGCTTTGCCTAATTTGGAACCCCCATCTTGGCCTCAGTGCAGAACTTGCTGCTTTCCCTCCACCTGTTGTCTCAAAATTCCTGATAAAAGTGACAGTCATGCACCTCACGTGACAGCTGCCAGTCCCAACAATTCCAATACTATGGGCTCGATAGGATGCACCTAAAATTTCCAGTGAAACCAATGAAAAATTTGGTGCCTCTTGGGAGGGTAAGAAGAGAGTAGGCTGTAGTTTCTCAGCCAACATAAATCAGTACAGCTCCACAGATTGCAACAGAGCTATGTTCGCTCACTATTTGGCCCTGAACTTTTTAGACAAAGATCGTATCAGCATCTAAACAGAAGAACTGGAAAGAATGTTGTAATGGTAGTGGGCTTCTTTATTTACTAAAACGTGTGATCCTTACAGCAGCAGTTCTGGAACAGCAAGACCTAACCTCCCAGGCCCCAGGACATTACTGAGCAAGTAACATGATGTAGGCAAGAGCACTCCAAGTTCTTTACTAGCCTCTGTTTCAACTTCTTTATCACGTCTGTAGGCAGTGCATAGCCTGGGAACCAGGGACTGGGATCCTGTGTCTTGAGGAGGCACTTGATGATTTCTCTACTGATGTGAAGTGCTGCTGAAGCACCACAGGCCACCTATAGTTTACACCAAATTCCTAGTTACACAGGTTCCCTTGTCCCATCTGGCAAACCACTATAACTAGACTTCAAATTTAATCCTGGGTAGAAGACTCTCAAAAAAGAGGTCTTACCTTCTGGCGAAAAGCCCTTCACCAACACTCACACCTGTCCACACTTCATTTCAAAATATCTCCAAACAGCAAAGACTCTGCCCAAAAGTCCCAGGCATCTCTTTTAGTCGAGCTTCTCTGCGAGATCAAAACTGAGAACTTTGCAGCAAAGGCTGGTGAAGACTCAGCAGCAATAGACAGGATGCAATGCCACAACAAAGCAGAGATGGAGGTTGGCACCCTTGGACCTACAGCCATGGATTAGCTGCGGAGCAAACTCACCAACAGACAGTAAGGAAACGAGATGGATTATTGCCAGCTCTTATTCGTTATTTGCAGATATATTCTGTTGTTATGCTTTCCTAAGACTGTGACTGAGTTCTCTTTTCCTAATATAAATTTCTCTGTAACTCTTTCAAAGAGCTTGCCACTAGAGTTTCTTCTTTGAAGGGCACATTTTTAGTTTTTCCAGGTTCCTGTGTAGAGAAGTTTGTCTAAGGGAATTTGCTTATACAAAATTCAGTATTTTTTGCTGCTCTGGGAACGCTGGAGATGTGTAACTCCAGTCAGTGACAGCTTGTATTAAAATTATAATACAGACCCCATCTATGCCAGGCTAGCTTATCTTTGATAGAGTGTTCAGACAGACTAAAGGAGAGCTTATGTATGTGATATGATTCTGCTTTTCAAACTCCCAACTCTGATCAGCATTCAGGCCTCATTTGTTATGAAGATTGTTTATCTCTCATCTGTGCTAGATTTCTGGGTCTGGTAGTAATACATGCAGAACTTATTTATAACCATACCAAGTGGAAACGTGTGCAATACACATCCTGAATTCATGTAAGAGATAAGTTTTTACCATGTTGCCTTATTGTAGAATTCTTGCACCTTTCTTTGAAGTCTTTGTGGTCATTCTTGAAAATCTCACGTGAAATGAACCTAACCATGAGTACTTGGTCTGCAGGAATCTTGTTAATTACAAGTAAATGCCTTAAATCCACTCATTTCAGTCCTCCCAACAAGACCTAATAAATACACTACACAGAATTAAAGTGGTTAGTATACTGAGTGGCTTGGGGAGAACCCAACTAAAATCATGTTATGCTATTGAATTATAGACAACCAGCAAGAAATAAGAGGTCTTCCATTCCTGTACTGCAACGCCAACACAATCAGGTTTTACTTGTCAAACTGACAGAGAACAAAGTATAGTCCCAGTTGTGTAAGGAGCTCCACCTTCTGCAAGGAAAAATATAGAGGTTAAAGGCTCATCTGTGGCCCGGCTCTACCTCTGCTCTGTAGTTCATCTGTGGACCTTCCCCATGGTTGTTAAGTATTTGTGTGGCAGCTACCTCAGAGTTACTGAGGTAGCCCCTAAGGCAACCTTAGGGAGAATAGCATGATTTACAATTAATGCAGTGGAATAGAAATTCCACTTAACTGGGGAAATCAGTTTCTGTTTTCATTTGAGAGAGACTTTCTCTTCCTGTGCCTGTCAATTTACACTTCAGAGTCTTTTTGCAGAAAAACATCTTTGCCATGCACAATGACCTTGACTGAAACTTACATCTGCTGTTGTCATAAAATAATAATCAATATCAATCACTGTCATTCTAGTTATATGAATGTCTTCTGCTTGCCTGACCAAATCATCTGTATTGCATCTACCAGCCTTCCATACCATGAAGTATGGCCAGTACAATTGATTACGAAGTATGGTTAACTACAAGTACCCTGTAGGATTGTGACAGAGCAGATGCATTGGTGGCCTCAGGGCATTCTTATCAGGATGCTCTGGAACACAATTCATCCCATCCATGTGAAATGATGACTTTGAAGCTGGAATGCCCTAAGGGTGAATTTGATCTTTGAAGTTCAGCTGGGAGAGCCTATCAGTGCCCATTTGAGAGCTCCAGGGCCTGCAGAAATATGGGGCTGACCCTCACGGGCATTCTTATGCTGGCACATAACCAATGTACCTATGTAAAGGAAGAAGCTGAACTACAACACAAAGTCATTTAGCATCTGGAGGACATGTTCTCAAAGCAGCAAAACATCTTTGTTATGAATGTAACATATGTGGTACTCTCTCTGTTTGGCAGGAGATAAGAAAAACAGAAGCAAGGCAAAATGAAAACAAAATGAAACATATAGGCATTGTGAAACAATTACAGGGCTGTGTCTCATTAGTATCTAAATTTGGGATTGCCAGTCTTGTTTTAAAAACAGTTTTGTTCAACAGTCAGTGACAGAATCTAAAAGCTGACATATCTTGCTGTATTGTGGGCCACAGTCACAGCTGGTGCAAATCAGTATAAACTGAAGTCGTCAATGGAGCTTCTCTGATTTACACTAGCTGAGGTTATAACTCAATAAGGTTAGACTTGCTTTCTAGGAGTGTTCAAGGAAGCCAACTTCTGTGTGTCCTGTGATGAAGTGGTTATTTATAATGGCCTTCAGTGTGGTTTGGAGCCAAATTTCCACATCAAAAGTAGCTTTATAAGAGATATCCTTACAGTGAGGTTCAGTGCAAAATCATGACTTCAGAAGCCAGCTTTCCTCATGCTCTCAGTATTTGATTTCAGCCTGAAAACCATTTGTGAAGCCAAGAAAAGCAGAGCCATTCCTGCCTACTTCCCCAGATTTGCTTCGTCTTTGAGTTGCCTGCATATCCAACAGCCCCAACCTATACTGCCCATTTATCAAAGCGAGTTACTCTAAGTGTCTGTTTATTTATGTTCAGAAATTCCCAGTAAGACAGACAAGTTTCATGCTTAACCTGAAAAATTGGGGGTAGAGGTGGAGTTCTTACCAGTTCCATAGCGATTTGTTTGACTTGGCCACTAATAAAATAAAACACAATAATGTGTCCTGGAGTCACAGCAAGAGGTGGAGGTCACAAGAAAACAGATCATGTCTTTCACAGCTCTTCAGCTTCAGTGCACTGAATTATGACTCCTATTATTTACTTACTGGATTCCCCACCCTGTGCGCAGGCTCCAAGCATTCTAAAAATCAGCAGGTCTCTGCTTCAAAGAATTGATGGGCTAAGCGAGAGAAAAATCTGTCCCAAAGCTACATCAATCTCCTCCTCCACTTTTTACCTGAAAGGTCAGATAGTCTCACAACCGTCTGTTGACTTCTGCCATCTTCTGCTCAGATTTCCATGCACCTCTGCACTTCAGCACTCTGCTCTGCTCTGTTTAACTGCCAGGCTCTTATGGCAAATTCATTCCCAATGCAGCCAAATTGGTCCTCCAAGCCCAGACTGCCAATGTGTTGCAGTTCAAAGTGGTCTTTTGCAGAAGCAAAAGTTCCCCCTTACTTCTGTGCCTTGACTTGAGGATTGTGATTAATTGTTCCTAAGAGTTTGTTAGGTTAATTTGTTATTTTAGAGTATTAGTTTAATACAGTATTAATTTAATACTGTAATTTCCTAGTTAACGTATCTCAAAAAGACCACCACCCATTATATGTGCTATGTTTTCTTCTCAGCTTCTCTGGATGAAGCAAGTGTGGAGTAGACTTTTTTCTTAGCCTGGGCATTTGTCAGATTATAAAATGGTCAAATCACTCAGTCCTCCTCCTTTCTAAACTAAATCCAAGCAGAATTCCTACCTTTTATTAATAATTTCCAGAAGCAGTTGTGTTTGGTTGTCTTAAAAATCAAGGGAATTTCACTTCACTGAGGAATGTCTTATAACCAGAAGTCTACCGGGCAAATTCATTTCTGTTAATGTTGTTGTACAGTGTTTCAGTACTTGGCTCTAATTTTGGTTGTTAACGCATGTGTATTCTTACTAGGGTTGAACTGGAAGGCAGTCAGACAATTCTCAGATAAGAAGCAGGAAAAAACAATGTAAACTCATTATCCCAGAGGAACTAGAAATAGTTAATTATGCACAAATAACAAAACCAGTTTCCTCACCATCAGAATTTATCCTGGACCACAGAGTTAAAGAACTTTCCTTGAATCTGGTTGGGGCAAAGACAGGAAACTACATCTTCTAAACTTTAGAAATAGATCTTAAACATGTAAACATAAGATATTATGGCCCTATCTTTTAAGTAACATTTATATTATCTAAAATAAACAGTCTTTCTGAAGTTAGTCTGTAATTGACATCTGACACAGTCCACATTGCAACAGATATGATAAGTGCAGTAAACAGCAGAAATTATGCTTCTCTATGCTCTGAGAAACATTCATATTTCCTTACACAGATAAACTTTATTTTGTTGCTATGCAACCCTCACACAACACACTACATTCTGCAGTAAATAAAAGTACAAATTTTACAACTGAAGGGCAAGCATGTGGCCTTTTGGGTTTTCTCCCCATTTGGAGTTCCAGCCCCAGCTTTAGTTCACATCATTGAAATATTCCATCATTTTATTACAAAGCTGCCTCTAAAGCTCAGTTAGGGATATTTCAAATAGAGCAAAGAGGGAGAGTCAGAATGCATGAGTCCCCCTGACATTGATGGGAAACAAATGGTGGAGCCAGTGATGTCAGTGACAGCAGAACAGTGAAATTAAAGATTTTCTTTTTTTTTAATTCTCCTTTCAAATGAAGACTAAATTTCCACAACAAGATTTTCAAAACCTTTCTGTAGTGGTCTCTCCCTGCTCCCAGGAACATTGCTATATATGCAACAGAAGCAAGACAGATGAAGAGCCATCCTTAGTTTTCCCCAGGATGAGATTAATAGTCTTACCTCCTCTGCCTGCTCACTTTGGGACGGGTCACTTGGCAGTATCAAGCTATTCGTATCTTCTTCACAGTTGCAAAATTCCTCCTGAATTTACTGTGCATTTGGATTGTTCAGAGAACAGAGGAGCAGATCTCTTATGTCTTTGTATCCTCACCATAAACAGAGTGAACAACACGGAAAGATGCTCATGGAAACTGAATAGAGCCATTAGGATTTTCCCAAGTCATGGATTAATATGTCAACTGTTAAGGTTTTTCTTTTGCAAATGGCTGCAAATCCTACAAACTCTCACATGTACCATCAGCCTTCACTTGCCACTGTCAGCAAATGAATCCAGGTGGAAAACGTGACTCAGGTCTCCAGCTAGGTCCTATCAGTGCAGTTTGGTGAAAGCAAAAGTTCTACAAGGATTTGCACCAGCCAAGGATCTGACCTATTCCTGATGCACATACATAACGGTCATCTGATTGCAAAGGGGTTTGCGTGACTTAAACAACAGAATTTCCCCAATTTCGTTTTGCTGTTCAGTTCTTTACAACTAAGAGTCATCTGAGCTCCAAAATCCTGCGTGCTACAAGCCCACATGCTTATAAAACAATAGCACAAAGTCACTAGGGAAATGGCACTACATTTATTAGAAAGCAAGATTTAATCTTTATGATCTACAGCATAGTTTCTCTAAACAGTGAGCAAGAAGTATCTTTTACATTTTCAATTTCTGCATTTTAATAACTGTTTGCTATCAAAATATTTGTTTTTATGATTTCATCTTAGCAGTTAAGTTACTTCCATGCATGTAAATTAATATTAGCGTTTGTTGCAAAACACCTCGAAGTTTCTATCCTGGTCTTGTATAAAGGCCCATCTTTAATTACATCTCCCAGTAGAGCAGCTTTCCTTAAGAACCCAGAAGAATACAGAAACACCTTTAAAATTTGCTTCAAGTACTGCCTTCAACAAGTGATCTCCTACAGACCACCTCTTCTCAAGTCAGGATTGCAGGATGAGGCCCAAATAGTGAAAGTGGCTGCTTTTTGTCTGGAAGCACACTTTCCGTACAATGGACAACACATGAGGCAATAGTCTTCAGGCCTAAATCTTGGAAAATACTTGATGTCTTCGTATCAGTGTCCTGCCAATTTCTTCTACTCTCTGGCATCCTGGAGGAGAAGTTACATATCAGTTGAAAGCCCTGCCTTTCTATCCCACTCTAAGCCTTTTCCTTGTCTACCCATAGAAATCTACATTCTGTCAGATTAAATTCACCCCCCAGTGATCGAGGATTTACCACTACTTTTCTATGGATTTATTGCTCGCCTTGTGAAAAACATTTTTACTTCTTTTCAGTTATTTTACTCAGTTCCTCATCTGTAAGACAGGGATAATGACATGTCCTTTTCCCCATCTCTCCACAGCCTAATCTGTTTACATGGCAAACCTGTAAACCTCCCTTCTGTAGGTTATTACAGCATCTCTTGCCCAGGGCAAATGAAATCTCTGAGGAAATGCAAGACAGAGGTGGTTTCTGAGAGAAAACACTGATATCACCTGTCAGTGCCATTGCTAGGCGAAACTCTTCCTTCAGCATCTGGAGAACTTCTTTTGCTCCTTCCTCACCCTTGGAGATTAGGAAAAAATATGTAGTTATATGTATGTATAGCTCATGTGTGTAGAGACATATATATGTGTGACAACAAAGTTTTATGCACAGCTGCAACTCCTGAGTACTTGTCATAGCAAATTTTAGAATAGATGGTCTGGATACACACAGACACCATCACACATGCACCCTTGTGTGCACACATACACACGCAAATATTAAGCCTAAACAGCAGGTCTAGGTATCTGAAACATAGAGTTGAGCTTCTTCTAACTTACTTGATAAACCAAGCCCCAGATGAGAGGTCTTCCAATGAATACAGCTTTGGCACCAAGAGCTAGTGCTTTGAGGATGTCTGTGCCTTTTCTTACACCACCATCTAGGAACACCTCCACCTTTCCCTCCACAGCCTCAACGATTTCAGGCAAGACATCGATCTAAAAGAGTGAAACAAGGAGTACAGCTTGTCTGCTTCTGCAACCCTATTTATTTTTTGAATGATTTCTAAGGTAAGGATCAAAGCTTTAAAGAAGCAAAATGAACATTTGCATGCCTAACTGTATGCATAAATAATACAGCTTTGTATTGAAAACCAACAGTGACTTAGCACATTAGAAGATATATACAGAGGTCATATTTATTTAGAGAGTTACATAAATAGAATGAGAATCAGCAGGGTCACACAAAATGGCCATCTGATCCCATGACACGTGTCCAACACAAGCCAATATCAGATACTTTGGAAGAATATCAGAAACAGCAAGCACAGAAGAGGCTTTTCCTTAATCTTACCCTCCAAACTTCCAGTGTTCACTAGTTTGGAGATGAAATTGAATCACTGGATTCAAGGAGCCCAAAGGCAAGCATTGTACCTACAGACATGCAGTAAAAGAAAGATGTGCCCTGAGGCCAATACAGGTGGCTGAAAGTTTAACCATATTTTTCCTTCTGAAAATGCATCTTGATTACTGGAAATTCACACTGCAAACTTCTTCATATTAAAAAAAAAAAATAGCTTTTCTTAGCTTTCCTCTGAGTTGTGAGCAGTTTGGGAAATGCTTTTCTTTCATACACATGTATGTTACTTCCACCAAGATCTACTTATACCCTGCACTAGTGATAAAGATAAGGGGAACAGTAAAAATCCTTTCTCCCAAGTTGCAAGTAAGTAAACAGGGAGCTAAGTAACATGTCTACACCATGTAAGAGTTTTCAATGAAGAGAGAAATTCTGAATTCAAGCCTCAACTATTAATTACGTGGCAACAATTCCTGTAATATCTAAATAGCTACTATTCATGAAAAACAGCAAAGACACAAAACTGGAAGCCAAGTACCAAGGAGACTGGAAGCAGTGTGTGGTAGTAAGACAAAAGGCACACAAATTCACGTATTTCAAATACGGATATAATTCATTTCCTTTCTAATGGATTAAAAAAATGAGTAGGAGATGGCAGAGGAGGGGGAGAAACTTGAAAGTGCAGTTTGTTTTTACATTTGGATTAAAATTTTCTTGAAGTTTGGCACTTGCTGTGATTTTTTTCCCCTCCCTTTGGTTTTGCTCTCTTGCCAAACATTTTGGATCTTTTTCCATACACAGAGACCGCTTTCTACATCCTGACAAACTGTACCAACACCAAAGTGCTATAATAACTGAAGTATGATGCAAACCGTAACTAAAACATAGATTTCCTCAATGTGTACCTAGACACTAGAAATATTAACCAGCGTGGGTTTAGCTCACGTTCTGAAAACCCATGAAATTAAACTATCATATTTCTAAAAAGGAAACAGCATGATCTGATACATATACTTATGTTATGAAAGCTGCATTGTGAAATATATTCTTTGTACAGTGAAATCCAGTGAACATATCAGCTTTAATAGCACCTTCTCTGCGCTGTGGTGTTGCAAAGGCGTAACTCATCACAAGTAGCTTGCAAGTTTAATTTTGGTTCTACTGCAACTGGTAAAAAAATTAATTTGTATTTCTTGAGCTTTCTTATTTCTCATAATGAGTACGTGGAGATAGTCAGGCAAGTACACGTCAGAGGATAATGCCTCAACTTAGAGGACAATGCACCAACTTCATTAACAATTTAGAAAACCGTTTGTGCTGGCATTCGGCACCCTGATGCAAGGCTTGTCTGGTGAAGAATAGCCAACGCTACCAGGAGATCAATGGGTCCACGTGAAGACTTCCAAAAATCAGCATATGAAGGAAATCATCTGGGGAAATCCTCAGCTGCCCTGAGGAAGACGCACAGAGAGCAGAAGTGCTCCAGGGGAGGTGGGGGCGACATATAAGTGGGACAGCTGAGTAGATAAGACTTCACATGCAAAACACTCCACAGTGAAGAGGGACTTACCTGTCCTGCTCTCCCTTCAGAAAATCATCAAGGAAAACAGGAGACTTTTCATCAAGGACACGTTAGGATTATTGAAACACACACAACTGGGCTTTGATACTTCTCCCTTTCATTCTCTTTTTACTTGTGCAGCTTTCCCACACCAAATGACACAAGATGAATGATGACTGAAATTTTGGGGGTTTTCCTTCAGGCTGAACACATACTTTTTCATTTTCCTTTGCTGCTTCTTTTTTGCCAGTTGAGAATTTCTCAAATCCCTTTTCACCTTTGGAAAAGGTATGGAGTAGCACAACAAGGAAAAGGAAAAAGGAAAAAACTATTATTTAACCACTCTGTACCTTTTCCAAAGGTGAAAATTTTTGAAAGGAGAGTTTTATTCTGCCTTTAGCTGTTCTATAACTGTAATTTTTCAGAAAACTCTGAAGAATATTAAAGGGGAAAAACAACTCTATTCCGACTTTCAGTGAACTGCAAAAAGAACAGGGAGTTTTTGAAAGCGGATGAGAAAGGAGAAATAAAAGAGAAGGCTGGGGAAAAATTCTTAAAGACTTTCCAATTTCTAATAAATTAACTGACAATAATATCCTATCTGAATATGCTCTTCTGGGTTTCCACGCAGGATGCTGCATCCAAGGACAGCATGCCCAGGCAGTTTGTAGAAACAGCTACATGTAAACCCTCCTGTGTTTTTTTTGTTTGATCTGACCAAGGAGAGGCTGTGTCTTACCCAGACCATGATGTGACATACATAGAGAAGTGGAGAGAGATGACTGCTTGTGGGTTAATGCATATAACAAGCATATTTACAGGTTTTTTCTCCAGCTGCCATGTGTTCAGAAAAATCAAACGAAGCCAAGAGATGGAGAGAACAAGAGACTACTGCTGCATATTGGCACCAATACTCACAGTTGCAGGGACCCCATCAAGCTGTCGCGCTCCATGATTTGACACCAGGATACCATTTACCCCAATCTTTACAGCTTCTTTAGCATCATCAGCTGGAAAAAAAACAAACAAGATATGTGTTTCCTTAACTGGGAGCTTATTGACAGCATAATGAAGAAAATTTTGACATCATTAGAAAAAACGTTGCCAGTTAATGCAAAGCCACCTTTGGGCTTCATCCTGCCAAAGCCCCATCTCAACACAGAAAATAGTTTTATCTTTAAGCAATAAGATCAAAAAAATAATCTGAAATGTTGGAACAGAATGCTTTAGCACTTTGGATTAGCAGCCACTTTGCTTGCTAGCCTTTAGTTCCCCTACTGTGTCCCAAAACTCATCACTAAGAAATTATTTTGCAAAATTATTTTGCCCAAGACAAAATTATTGACATGATTACAGTAGCAACCCATACTTAATTAAATCACTTCACTGTGCTCAGTGCTTTTGACGGAATGGAAATCCAGCTTTCCTTTGCCCAATATACAAATCAGATCAGACTTAGAGCTTACAGGTGCAATGAACAGTTCAGTCTTTCTGGTTGCCTCTGATTTCAGATATAACTGATGTGATGGAGGCGATAAACTGACTAGTTTACTGACTAGTGGCTCTGGTCCCTACATACTGAGCATCAAGGTAAACACACGCTATGGCACAGACACACCAACCATCTAAGCAGCTCCTTCTGTTAATATCTTGGTTGCTGGGTTCCTAACTGCACATGAGGAAGAGGGCTTTTTTCCCCTTTGTTTTTGGCTCTGTTTTGGCACAGCCTAGAACTATGAACATCCATCCCAATTTATTCCATATCAGTAAAGTAGATGCTTGTCATTAAAAAGTAATGTAATTCTGTAGAAATTTCCCCAGCAGAAGCACTTTGCCTTCCCTGGTGCCTCTATGAAAAGGGATGCCTGCACTGCCCCATGGGAAGCAGCAGAGCCACATACCCCTGAGAATTCCTTTCACGACAATGGGCAGCGAGGTCAGCCCTCGAAGCCATTTGATGTCCTCCCAATTGACGCTTGCATCAATCGCCTCGGCTACATACACAGCCAGTCCGCTATTTTCCCCAAAGTCTTTCCTTGAGGAGAATGCCAGGTCACTGCTTGAAAAGTTTTTTAATCTAAAACAACAAAAGACATAGACAAATAGTCTGAAAAAGGTTCACTGTAAGTCCTTAACATCAGCATTCAACATATCTGTCTTTGCTGTATTGCTGAGTCGGAGTGAAAAAAGCCTATCCCAGCATATCAGATCAGAATCCTCGGTAAGCCACAGTTTACCCCCGTAAAATATGAACAACAATATCTGCCAGGAGAACTGTGAGGATAAATGCATGAGAAACTGTGGGACTTAAAGACACAAGAGCAGTACAGGCTGGATGAGAGAATATCAGTCTTGCTTGACGTAACCCTGGACCCACTGAAGTCAAGAGGTGCATCTCTACTTACCAGCAAAAAACCCTTCTAGCTTTCATGTAGCAGATTTTGTTTTATTTTTTGGGGTGATTTTTTTTTTCCCCCCCAAATCCAGGGAATTCAGCTACTGGAGGGAACAGGGGATTGAGTAGCTGGAAGAGGAGAACGAGGAAGGGAAATTTTGTTAAGCTCTATTACTTAGATACATCTGCATGAAGCCTTGCATTCAGTCTGAATTGAGAACTTTCATCTGTCCAACAAGACCGGCATCCACCCAGATCACCTTGTGACATTTCTATTTGTTTTCTGGTAAAATGTAGAAGGGGGAAATGAAGTTAATATGAAAACATTAACTATTATTTGCTGATTGGCAACAAACCAGTCTCACCAGTTCTAAAAACTGAATGCTGAACAATAGCCCCTGCACTGAAGAGCTGACAGCCTTACTAGACAAAGCAGAAGCAGAAATGTGGGCAAATATAGAAATTCAGGTTGTGCTTATATTACAAAGCTGAAGCAGCCCCTGAGAGCACACAAGCATTAAACCAGCAGCAGCAGCAGCAGAACCGCCAAGGACACATCGGTCCTGCATGAGGCTGATGGCTCTAGTCTTCAGAAGCAGTGTCTCATTCCACATTGCACTATTTTATACTCATATTCTACGTTTTGAGAAACATACAGTATATTTGTATGGAAACTGGCTAGTTTCACTGCTGATTTCATGCCTACAACAAGTAGCATTTCACATGGCTTTTCCATTCAATTCAAGGCCCAGAAGAAAATGAGAAAGGAGCAGGCTCGCAGCAGGATCCAGCTTTTCAGTTGTTGGTTTGTGGAGGGTGGGGTACCCAGAGAAAAACAGAACCATGGATAAGATTATACAAATAACTGTTGTTTTTCTTGGCCTGTGAAATGCAGATCAACACTTGAATGAATGTTGCCTTACATAGGTTCCTGAGCACAATGGCACCTTGTTATTGCTTTGAAACTTTGTTGAAAAACTGAAGCCAAGAAAAAGTTATCCCATAACTGAGCAGAGCCCTGGACAAGTGGAGTTTCACTGCCGACTCTGCAACAAAACACTGTCCAAGGGTCGTTCTGAAACCTGAAGTGATTAATTTGAACCTTTAAAGATTACACCAACTTCATATTAGTTCACATGGTTCGTTCAAACAAAACAGAGCATATTTTAATGTTAGATTTGACAGGGAATTGTATTTTTCTGGTGCTTTCCTTATAGATTGTACTTTAATACAGAAATCATAGGAAGAGTTACAGTTACTCTGTCAATCTTCATCATATCATATATTAGCTTCAAGTACAACTGTATGGAGGAGATCTGACACCCCAAGCTCTGGAAGTTTTTTTGCCTGAGAGATGAAGAACCAGATTCATTGCAGAGTCCCATGGCTTACCTTAAATTTGAATATTATGAAAAAGACAACAGACCTCAGAACATGATATTATATGTCTATGCACAAGTTATATATAGCATGTACACAGCATAGCATAACAGCCTTAGAAGGCAGAAGAACACTTTATACACATTAATATTATTCCAAACTAGCATTCACCCAGAACTCAAAGTTAATCTGCTTCTAAAGACATTCAGCTATCCTTAACTTTTTTCTTTCCATTTTTGTGTTGATTTGTGTGTTCTGATTAAGAGCAAATACAGTAGTCTTAATATATGCTTTGTCAGACTGCAGTCACTAGCAAGACCTACTTGCAAGACTTTTACAAAAAATTTAGCTCCCTTTTGCAAATCACAAATTCCTGGATATCCCGTCCACTAAATACATTGCTAACACTGTGCCAGACCTACAGCATATGTTTTTTGGGGCAGTCTCTCCAGTCCACCAATTTATATTTACAAAAGGCTAACGAGATCAGTGCCTTTACAACACCACTGGATAACCGTTAAAATTAAATGCTGCATAGGCCTTGCAGTAGAGAGGAACTAGAATTAGTGCAAACATCAATCATGAGGCCATATCTTCTAAGATATAGAAAATACATGTGAGGGTGGAAATTGTCCTCATGGAGAATTTAGAAAGGCTAATCCCCACGTTTCCGCATTTGACTTAAAAAAATAATTAAAGTTTCTTGGAAAGGTGCTCTGTGGTTGGTAGCCACACAATCCTGGACTCAGTGTCAGAGGATAAAGTAAGCTAGATGGGACCATAACATCAGTTATAAGGGACTTCTGGTCCACATGGTCCAGGCCCCCATTCAGACCACCACCAACTCTGCAGCTGAATCCAAGTTCAAAGTCAGAGCAGGTTACACAGCACTGTGTCTGGCTGAGTTTTGAAGACATCCAAGAATGTATTGACAGATGTACATCATTCTGCAGCTTCATGTTACCTGGCACAAAACATCTTTTACAGCCTGCAAACAGCACATTTAGTTTTGACCCAAAGCAGATAATAGCCCAAGCACAGTGTGAGATACATGCTCAGTTTCCTGGTGTTATTGCCCAGCATGGCATGTGGTACCTGGAAGAAATTGCTTTTTGTGCCAGAGACAAAATTTTCCCCACAGCACCTCATGGTGACCATGACAGTGCCACGCATCCATCCCAAATCCCACCAGTGGGCACCTACCTGAGGTGGGGAGGAAGCTGGAATTTGTTGCGCACATCATCAATGCGCCTGCCGAGGAACGGGGTGTCCACTGTCAAGAAAATTCCTTTGTAGCCTGCTCTCTCTGCACGCTCCACAAGGGATTTGGTAACCTCCCGGTCCTTGTACACATAAAGCTGCAGCCAGTGAAGTCCAGCTGGAGCAGCTTCAGCCACCTCTTCTATGGAAGAGGTGGCCCAGGAACTCAGCATCATCCCTGTCCCCATTGCACAGCAGGCTGGGGAAACACAAAGTTATATTCAAGACTGTCCAAAACACAGAGGGTGCTCTGAACAGGAGCACTTGGCTCACAAGTGCATTAGTACACAATTTCACACCGCCTTTCATCAGCGTTAACACATTTTCAGCCTTCCAGGAAATGCTACATTAATAGTTAGCAGTTACTAACAGTGGTGGGCTGCTGTGAGAACTCTCTGGCTTATTCTCCGTGTTTATAGGCAAATTTCTGGTGAGTATCGTCTGCACACTGTTCAGGACATTCCCTGCTCCAATACTGGAAATACAAGATATTATAATCAAACTAAGCCTAACCCATGTTAATAATTCTTTCTCCTATAAGGAGCCTGTTTTTAAGCCCCTAGCATCGGGCTACCAGTCATCAAAAATTTTGGCATATACATTTAAGGACATACACACACATGCAGTTTTAAATTATCTAAAAAAAAACCCAAAACTCCATTTAAGGCTTCCAACTTTTTGTACACTGCCACATTGCTGCAAGTTGGTGTTCCGGGTCTGTCATTCTAAACATTGTTCATCAGTCCTCGCCACTGCCATACACTCCCTTGAGCATTTGATTATGACATTTTGCCTTTCTCTCATCCCCAAAATGCTCACTAGCATTAAACTTATGTTTCTCAAAGTGCTCTTTTAAGCAAATGCCTGTTGTCATGCCTACACACTATTTTGGGGCATAGTAAAACAGAAGGATACAGTCCTGCAGATAACCTCATATGAAGATCCAAGAGAGAAGCTCCACTCCAACAATTTTGCTGCCTCATCGCTTGAAGGAGAGGAACCCCACATCCATTGTGAGATAAAGCTCGATACTTCTGCTAGTATTGATCTCGCTGAGTGTGGAAGAAACATATTGCAAGTGGCAGTCCTGACACAAAATACCCCAAAATTAAATACAAAGACCACTAAATGGTTTGGGTTGGAAAAGACCTTAAAGATCATCGAGTTCCAACCCCCTTGCCATGGGCAAGGACACCTCCTACCAGACCAGGTTGCTCAAAGCCCCATCCAGCCTGGCCTTGAACACCTCCAGGGATGGGTCATCCACAACTTCTTTGGGCAACCTCTTCCAGTGTCTCACCACCCTCACAGTAAAAAATTTATTTCTAATATATAGTCTAAAACTACCTTCTTTCAATTTAAAACCATTCCGCCTCAGTACTCCAAGTGGGGTCTCACCAGAGCGGAGCAGAGGGGCAGAATCACCTCCCTTGCCCTGCTAACATTTTCTTTAGACGCAACCCAGGATGCAGTTGGCTTTCTGAGCTGTGAGCTCACATCATTGGCATCATGTTGAGCTTCATCAACCAACACCCACAAGTCCTTCTCCTCGGGGCTGCTCTCAGAGATGAACTGGTACAATAAACAAGTCGTCTCCAAAGTCTCTGCTGAGGCCAAAAGTATAGGTGCTCATGCCTACTGTGTTTAGGCCTCTAACTTCAAAAAACTGTGGAGTGAAATCACTCCAGAGATGTGGGCATCCCTGTGGTTAAATATCATGGAGCACCCCCAGATAGGGTCAAGCAGCTGGAGGCTTTGTGCTGGCTGCCTCCCCGGAGTGACTTCCAACTTGGGCTGCACATTATAAACCAGCTAGCCTCATACAATTACATTTTTACAATTCTATCATTTATTCTTTTTTGAGTAATCTGTCACTTAATGTAATATAAAGGAAAACACACTGTGTAACTTGAAAATATCATATAAAGCCCTATTTTTCTTGGGCTACCACAGTATGCATATTTTTAATGTAAATGCACTTCTGTTTCAAAATGTCATCTCCAGCCCATTGAGAAATTAAAAAGTGGTCTTTATGACAACATTTTATTAAATCAGGATTAGAAGTCTCAGAGGTGGAAACTTATGAGCAGCTTATTCAAACAAGTTGGTTACACCTTTCCAGGGCCACCAGGCAGCTTTCAAACACTGGAAATACAGTCGTAATGACCCCAAACTCTCTACATTGTAGCCATTTCATTGCTTCCCTTAAAATTATGGAAAATAATTCCCTCTCACAGATCAAGCATTTAGAAATTAGTTTCTTCTGAAGAACCCACACATAATGAATGCCTAAAGTCCTTTCAAAATCAGCTATGGTGAGTTATTGCAAATCCCATAAGTGATTTGCCAAATCAAGTCCATTAAGTGATGCTAAGAGACAAGGGATCCGCATTCCTATTGCTCTGTCAAATATGAGTTCATGAATGAGAGGATGGGCTGCTAACTCAAGCAATTGCAAAACCCTCAGATCAGATAAAGGAAAAATGTAAATGTTATGGTTAAATCTGCCTTTAGGTATCCCTTTGTTTCCATTCTTACTTCTATTCTGAAGTCTAGCTCTACAGCTAGGTGGACACAAGCATAGTTGCAAAAGCAAAAATTAAAACAGAAACTGCACAATAAAATGTATTCAGTGCATAGAAGATTTAAAACACACAATACCACAATATCCTTTCAACTTAACTGCATACATAGCAATAGAGAAAATAAAGGTTTGATCTTACTTAGGATTAGATTTAAGTTTGGTTCAATCAGAGTTCAACTATCCCAAACTGGGTTATAGCATTTTCACAAAAGCACATTTACAAAATTCCTCGTCTGTCCTGTAAAGATAACAACTCTCTGGTAAAGCACCAGCTTAACCAGATCTGATCTACAGGGCCAAAATCAAACTTCACACACACACAAAATTTTTCAAAGTTTTAGAGATTTTAAGTTCCAGTTTTGGTTGATCTGTGCTTTCTTTTGATAGTTTTAAAGCTTATTTAGACAATTTTCATGACTTTCAAAAACATATGATGCATAGTCCTGAAGCACTGCCAAGTTTTGTTGTTTTTTCCTACCTCGAATCAGGTTTTTGCTAAAAATATACTCCCGGTTTTTGCATATTTAGCTGCACTTGAAAAAAACAGAAGCAATGCATTTCCTCCGACAACTATATTTTACACTTCAATTTTGGGGCACTGCAAATACCTCTATTATTACAAATCAGAACTACTATATCCACATTCCCACGGGATGCTCTTGCAGCAATATGTGACATTTGCCAGAGTTTAAACAGCAGATTTTTGTAAACCAGCCTTTCCTCATGCCACTTCAGATTGCTTTTAGGCTCTGTCTTTTTTTTTTTTTTTTTTTTTTTCCCCTCCAGGTCTTCTTTTAAACCCAAGCACTGCCCAAAGCATACGTTTACCTTTGTACACACTGCAGGCTCCCACCGAGGTCAGTGGCAGTGCAGAGAGCCACATAGGAGGCTGGGGAGGCTTTCAATATCAGGACGATAAAGCTTTGAGTTTTTTGTCCTCCACTTTGTTTCAGGGCCAGTTACAGCTAGAATTGGGATATGGTGGAGTGCTTGGGAAAGGGGAGCTTTGCAGACTTTGCTCCACAGCCTCCTTGAGTAGGCACAGGTTCCTCAGCTCCACTGCTACCTGCCTGTACCTAGCCATGGGGAGCCATGAGCAAGGACATACCTTCTCACCAGGAAATAATCACCTTGATAAAATGGGACTTTCTTCTCTTGGGGAACTCAACTGAAGCATTCCACATAGCAACAAATCAAGGCAGACCACAAAACAGGACCCACTTGGGAAGTCAACAGGAGACTATACCAATAATAATTTTTAACCCTTTTTTCAGCCTGAAACCTCAGAATCTCCTTCCCCGCTCTGATGGAACATCACTTCATTCAGTGGTTTGGAAAAGGTATGGATTTTGTCCCAATAGGCAACCCGGAGGCAACATATTTCAAGAGAGGACTTTTTTAAAGAGCCCAGTTTAAGTTGTGTATTTTGTCAGGGTTACCTTGTATGGGAATGGGAACTAGCTATTTTTCTCTAGCTATATTTCTCTGCAAATTTCCATCGTTTCCCTTTTAGGGGCATCTCTGAAGCATGGCAGCAAAACTGCCCCACTATGGTCATTCTTCCCTGAATCCACTAGTGAATCCACTCTCCCAAAGTTAAGGGGCAGAGGCCATTAGAGGATCAACACAATGTCCTTTTGTCATGGTGGTATTTCTCAAGAGAAGTAGCTAACATTCTTGGAGCTGCATCTCCTAAGAAACAGAGTTGTTTAAAGTACTTAACTTTACTCTCTTGACAAAACACACTTGGCTGAGAAATCCCCTGCCCAGCCTTACCTCACTTACCCCTTAGAAAACACTGCATGCAAGTTGTGCCTGTGATCATTTTGTTGACACAACAAATTTTGTCAGCTGTGCAGGAAGGCTGGAGGCAGTGGGGAAAAATACATGTGGCTAAGATGCATCTAGCTGGTCTAGGAGGACTGTGGTGCCAGACTGCCTGTGCACACACCAGAAAGTCCCCTGGTCGTGCTGGCCTCGGTGGGGAGTCAGGGCCAGGTCAGTCTAGGCCATGCTGTTCCAAGCGAATATCATCGATGACTCTGGAGCAGTCATACCTCAACATTAACTTTTTGTTGGCTTGGGTTTGTTTGTTTTTTTTTTTTGGAATACCACATAGGAAATAGGTGAAAGATTGATAGAAAGTCTTACTATTTTCACTGTCTGAACACAAAAAGTAACAGATTACAAAATCATGGGGATGTCTGATGAGCACAAGGAACATGAATTCAGATGCTCAGCAGCATCCAAGAAAATAAAAAGTACTATAGGTAGAAGCCTGTTAAGAGCTGAAGGAACAAAGGTGTTGCTCCCTCTCTAGGGGAAATGATAGAGTTGCCAGTAACTCAACTAAAATGGGGTGTGGGAGTCAGGGAAGCAGCTTTTCGGTCAATATTCCTATTCTCTATTTGGCAAAGCAAATAGTGCAGTCACATCACAGGTGATGGTGAAACCCTTCTTGCGTCAGCAGTAACTCAGAAAGTTGCTTGAGAGCAATTGTAAAGCGTAAACACAAAATCATCAGATCTGAGCAACCAACATTCAAAGTTGTCAAAAGATCCGGCCAAGAAAATAGTCAGGCTGTTCATCCTGATTTTCAGCAACTCAGAGAGGAGTCAGGTATTACAATGCCCCATCTGAGCTATAACACAAGAATATAAGGTCAGTAAGAGAATATTACTTAATTAGCAGCGATATAAACAAAAGAGAAATCTCAATAAAATAATGCTACATACCTGTTTACAACCAACTGAGGTTTCAAAAAATTGCTAATTCTTGCTCAGCAGCTGGATGTTGCCCAAGATTTTGTGTTGGTGCACATGAAGGTGAGTTCTATTTACAGAAGCATGAATACTTCAGCACTTTCAGGGACATGATATAGAGATCACATTGGTTTGCAAGCACAGCTTGAATTCAGGATGGCAAATGAATATCTTTGTATGGAGGATTAGTGAGTCTGCTGATGAACAAGCAAAAAAAAAAAAATAGCCGCCACCATGTAGAATCAGAAAAATTCTGTTGAAAAGCATGTTGAGAATAGCCTTTTGCTCTTTAATGATGGCTAAGATTATTCATCAAATTTGGCAAATATTTTTAGTTTAAGAGGTTGAAATTGGAGTGGGAAGGACAAGAAAAAAAATCACCTAAGTCAAAATGTCATGTGTTGATATTTTCAAAATGGAAATGTTCTTTTCTGAGCTAATACTTTTGTTTCAAAACAGAACTATGGCTAGAAGCACTAGCTAGTAGGAAAATGAAATAAAACATTGTGGTTTGGATCAAATTTACCATTTCAGTTAATTCAAAACAATTTTCCTCCCAATTTTTCAGTTTCTACTGAACAGAAAATCCATTATTTGGAAAATTGCCACATAGGCTGATGAGCTACAACTAAAACATTAGGGAATATACTTGAAGAAAGACCTAGAAAAAATGAAAAAACTGCCAAGGTCCCTGAAATTGTTTTAAGGACAAGAGAGCATTCTCTAGAAGGAAGGATTCCAGGTCCATTTAGACACGTCAAATAAAACTGAAGAGCGAACCTATTACAGACTATGGAGACAATATATTTCCTTTTTCTTTTTCTTTTCTTTTTTTTTTTTTTTTTTAAGCTTAGCTGACAGAAGTATAGCAAAATGCAACATTTGATTTGAAGCTGTGTAAGGCTTGACTATGATCACAATTTATACTGCTCAGAACAGAATTAACCTTTGCAATAATTTATGTTGTGTTGGATTGCCCAGCATCAGAAACTTTTAAAATCACAACTAAATGGCTTTCATCGAGAAGGTCCTTTACTAATGAAACAGAATTGTCAATGAAGATGTCTTTAAGGCAAGCTGCCAGACTTTGCCCCCTCTTGCGTAAGATGCACTCTCCTCTCCACCAGCTTAGTTGCTGCAGGAGAGTGCCCATCCCTTGAGGAACAGAAGCAGCAAGGGGCAGCAGCCCCCAAAATCGTGACAACCCCAAAGCACAGGGTTGTGGAGGGTAGGGAGTTTTACCTAACACCATGACATGCCCTTGTCCCTAGAGAGAACATTTACACTGCAATCTGCAGGCAAACCCACAGAGAAAGGGGAGCAGCTCAAAGCAAAACGCATTCGCATCCTCCCAGGGATGATCAAACATGGTTCTTGCATGATCAGACATCATTCTCACAATCCAGAGAGGTACGGGAAGGAACTGCTCTTGCTGCCTGCTCTGCAAGCAGGGACGGTGTGAAACCAGGATTACCTCTCAGGGTTTAATCCCAACTAGGCAGAAGTGTTTCTTGTGGCACCAGCTGAGCGGTGCCCTGGCACTCAGACATGCGCTGTGGATGCTGTTTTGGGCAGCTGCCCTGTGACATGATTCAGGGCACACAACACCTGCTTCCCTGGCTGGGAAGGGGCGGGATTTAGACCACCCCATACTTTTCAAGGGCTGTCACAGCAGCAGTGACACAAGTACATACATCGTTTCCTACATGCCCAAGTCAAAAGTCAAGCTTACAAAGTATGCCAGGCTCTGCAGAAGCCACAGAACTATGGATCAGACTTTCTTGGCTTTTGTAAACTGGTGCAGCTGAAGCAAAAGCCAATTTAAAGCAACCAACAATCTGCTCTCTTATATTTCAGAGATAGTGCAGAATTTAAAAGAAGTTGGATGTAGCAAAAGCCCTGATGCCAAATGCCCCAAGCATTAGGGAACCTTTAAACCAAACATGTACTTTACAGCTAATCCCTGTCATCTTATAAGGTCAAACAAAAAGTTTAGCACTGAATGCCACAGTCCATCTCTAACAGGGCACAAAACTGAAGCCATATTTTTTTCTACAAGAAACACTAATGCAATACAGAGGGTGTGATTTTAATTATGCTCTCCTTTGAAAGCACAGAAAAATTTACCAGCTCTCATGCATATGTTTATTTGACCACACATTCAAACCATGGCCAGTACACCAAGCTCTCCTAGTTTGAAAACCTAAGAACGTTAAATACAATAATTGTATGTTAAAGTTTGAAAATGTAAGTGCACAAAAGTCAGGAAAATCCAAAATTAAAGCTATCTACCATAACCATAACTCAGCCCTGGTAATCAGCCTTGTTGTACCACTCAACTCAGTATGCCAGTAGAGATTTATGCCTTAAAACTTGCCAGGCCATAGTATTGGCAGGAATTTGTTAAGGAACATCCTGAATTTTGTGTGCTTCTTAACATTGCATTAATATGTTTGCACTTACCGATATAATGCTTCAGAGTTTCTTCCAGCATAACATGGGCCAGAAATAATATGCAAGAGCTGCCAAAGGCCAGGACAGCACCAAGACATCCTGCTGGATGCCGCTTTACAAACCAATTCGAGGTATTGGAGCTCCATCATGTGGAACACTCCGGCACATACAAAAGGCATAAAATCTGTGGCTTCCTAATGAGTCTCTTGGGAAGGAGAAAAACGTATCCCCAGACGCACTATAAAAGTGGAGAAAGCTGCTTTTACAGAGATTGCTGATGGAGCTGTGCTGCAGCCCAGCATGGTGCACATCTCAGCAATGTAGCTCTTTAATGAGACTTGAGCCCAGCTCTCACTGCAGGGCAGATAATTATACACATTTCACACTAGCATTTGCTGCATTGGTCATGGAAACACTGTTAGATGAATAGCTCAGTCATTCACGGGCCTTTTTTTGTTTTTTAAATATCATCTATTTAGGTTTTGTATCCTTTTTTATTTAGCACTAGAACACTGAGACATACAGCACAACACTGTTTATATGCAACAGGCACACCTAGTGACCTCTATCTCAGATTTTGTGTTATCCTGCAGCTGGGGTTAAAGAAGTATGAAACCATTTCACATCTGAATTCTGGCTAATATCTCATTTCTTGCCTTCCTTTTAGGCTGCAGTCTTCACGCTGACAACATCTTTGCACAGCATCTAGCCCAGTGGGGCCCTTATCTCACTGGCTCCCTGGGATGCTCTCAAAGAGCTCTCTTCACAGTGATTATTGTTCCCAGACAAGGAAAAGCTCCTGAATTTCTAGAAATGGTTCTATAATAAGAAAAAGGTTGCCATGACAATATATATATATATAGTTATATTTATAGAATACATAGAAAGATGTATAGATAGGTGTAGTTTTCAATTTTGTGGTTGTTACTAATTATTTGTTCCACTCTTATATACTGCATTTCTGATCCCTGTTTCATGGCAAGGGAGAACCCACATGCATAATAGGCAAAGAAAAACAGTAAAAAACAAAACCAAAACCAAATCTGATTACTCTGAGCATCAACTCAAACCCATGCTGGCCACAGCATCTGCAGCAAGAAACCAAGCCGGGCTTCACAACCAGCAAGCACAGAATTACTCTGTTCCTCTCTAACTCGCTGCAGCGGGGGACTTTACATGGTTTACCTTTAGCCGTAGCCGTCTCTCCGTCTGCATGAGCCATGCGCTGCATAGCAGTTGCTCCAACACAGACTGGCATGCTGATTTTCTGCCCCAAGACTGAAGTTGACAGGTCCATTACTGACACATTCCTGAGCACCCGGGGGTACAGCTTCCATCTGACACAGAGACAAATAAAGAGAATGAAAAGCCTGCATCATCAGAATTATTTACAGTTCCTAAGGGGCAAGAGTGTATTTTCCTGCTGTCAGGAAAAACACGTTGAAAGCGGTATTGGGACTGGAGAACCTCATTGCGTGACCCAGACCTAGAGCAGGACCCATGAAATGCACAGAGCCAGGAGGGATCAAAGGCCAAGAGCCTTTAAACGTTTCTGGCTAAAGTATTTTGAAAGAAAAGACAGGAGCAACAAAATAATAAGGTTCATGGTGAGGTTCAGCCTCCCCATAATGCACTGGGGCAGAACTGGATGACAGAGGGTGTGTAGAAACAGGAAAGGTCATCAGCCCCCTCCTTGGGTATTTCTCTTAGGAACTAGGGAGCCAAAGGGGATAAAACCAGCCTGACCAACACGTTTAGCCCTCCCAGGCCCCATGCTGTATGTTCCTGAAATGAGACCACACAGAAACAAGTTGCCATGCTTCTTCCTGTGGAAAGTGGGTGGGCAGGGTGGCTGCCCTAGATTTCCTCAGCTCAGCTGCAAATCCTCTGCACCCCATCTCTGTTGGCACAGAGACTGTCTTGGCTCAGAGAGGTCCCATCATCAACAGTCTCCCCAGGAACAGCCCACTGTACTGCAGGGGCCCCAAATTCCAAGGAAAAGACCAAATGGAGCCACTGGAATTCGGTGCAGGAAAAGATCAAGTAGTACAACTGCTTTCCCAATAGAGTGAATTATGATCTAGTCTTTGAATGGTGATCCTTGAGTGGTCCTTGATGTGGTCCAGCATCTGCTCCACTGTTCCTGACCGTGCTTTACCTTCAATGTGTCTGCCAGAAACCACATCAGTCCAGAGCTGGCCTTCATTTGCCAGTGGAGTCTTCACCTCTAGTACAAATGGAAGCTGTTTCCAAAACGGATCAAAGTAAAACATGCTAAATCTGAAATTACGATATATTGCAGTCAGGCTGGACATCACATGCAGCACAACAGTATCACTAACTCTTTTATGATGAGGTCAACTAGATGACACCTCAGTATCTAAACTTACCTTAATAGGGTTGCATTCCTAGGAATATCTGCAAAATTAGACTTTTTCTTACCATCCAGGGGATGTTGCAGCACAGCCACCATTAGGACAAGCCACAACAGGATGTGCAGTGGTAGAGGCTGCCTCTCCACGCAGATGCCTGCTGAGCCAGGCCAAATGCTCCCTGCAAGCAGTATCAGGGTGTGCATCAGCCTCTGGCTAAGGCATTCCTCCCTCAGAAAGAACTATGCACTTTTCAGTGATGGCTATTGAATCTTAATTGCAGAAAATAATTAAAAGTAAGCTGTAGCTGTACCTGCTCAGCCCTAGAAAGTCTAAGTGATACTATGATTACTAGCAAGGAGATAACAGTCAGAGCTACTCTTACACTTAGACTACACTCCAACAGCAATTAGTGCTGAGCCTGAGCTTGCACATTAAGCAGACAATTATTCTATCACCCAATGACCCCTCCCCACCAGGAAAGGGGAACAAAGAAACATGAGGGTTCTTATGAGACCCCACCTGGAGTACTGTGTCCAGCTCTAGAGTCCTCAACAGAGAAAGGACATGCACCTGTTGGAACCTGTTGTGTGGAGAGCCACAAAGATGATCAGAGGGATGGAGCACCTCTCCTATGAGGACAGGCTGAGAGCTGGGGCTGTCCAGCCTGGAAAAGAGAAGGCTCTGGGGAGGCCTTTCAGTATCTGAAGGGAGCCTACGAGAGAGCTGGAGAGGGACTCCTTGTCAGGAAGTGGAGTGATAGGACAAGGGGTATGGTTTTATCTTGAAAGAGGGGAGATTTAGATTGAATATCAGAAAGACATTTTATTGTGAGGGTGGTGAGACACTGGCACAGGTTGCCCAGAGAAGTTGTGGATGCCCCTGTAACTGTTTAGGGCCAGGCTGGATGGGTCTTTGAACAACCTGGTCTAGTGGGAGGTGTCCCTGCCCATGGCAGGGGGGTTGGAACTCAATAATCTTTAAGGTTCCTTCCAACTCTAACTGTTCTATGATTCTATGATGCTATGAAGTGCCAATAGATCTAATAGAATAAGACTTAATAATTAACAATAATACTAAATAACCAGTATTAATCCCAATACTGATATAAGATATATGGTATAAGATATACAAGAACTATACTCAGCCAATTCTATCAGCAGGAAGCTGTGCACTCCCAGCAGTGCACATAAAATATCAGACACTGCAAGTGCAACAACTTCAGGAGGAAATGAAGGCCTCAGGGGTCCAGCACTGGGGCAAGGAGTTGTCTGAATCACCGCCACCAAGGGAGAGCGAGCTACGCAGCAAACTTTTCTAATTCGTATTGAATGTGATGTTCATAGTATAAAATAATCCTGTTGACCAGCTTGAAGCAAATGCCCAGGCCTTGCTCTTCCTTGTCCCTGCACCTGACAAGGTTCCAAAAAACCTGAGACCTTGAATCTCACAGGGCCTGGCTGGCCATAAAGTAAATATTTCCACAAATTACGACACTAGAGTATTTTAAAAGTGCAGGTTTCCCCAGCATTAGAAGAAAAGTTAATCCTGCATCTCTCAACCCAGAACAGAAGCCTAGGATAGAGCCAGGATGAGACCCAAGTTTCTGAAGCTCTAGAGCCACAGGGCTTTGCCAGCTCTCCAAGACATGCTCCCCGTGGAAGAAAAAGATGGTTATGATGCTTGGAAATAGAAATGTGGTTGTGGGAGTTAGATATATTTTTCAGTGCCAAAACACACACTGGAAGTATGTCTCCACAGACTTGTTTTCAGGCTATTGTATTGGTTTGTTATTTTTCAGCGGAGGATGGGCTGAGGGTGGGACAAAAAAAACATGACATTTTTCTCCTGCTTTCTTCCTAGTTCTCATTCCAAAGGTTTTCTCCCAGCTTTGGGACAGCAAATATATTCCCAGCAAATGTAAAGAAAACAAAAATCCTCTAATAACATCACTCATTTTTACTGTTAAACTCAAAAGCATAAGGATGTGAAGCATCTTCCACAACTTACTAGTTTCTCTGCTGTCCCAGATCTATCAGATTTTTACCTGGTGCAAACCACTGCCCTCTCAAAGGATGGGAGGGTCAGTCCAGATGTACTAACATTTCTGTAGTGCTTTTAGCCAAGAAAAGAAAGAGCAAAAATCCTCCCAACAGTGGATGCAAGAAGGGTGGATGCTTTTCTTTCCCTCACACCTTATCGGGTTCACATCCTCTAGACCAACATCAAGCCAATACTCATAACTGAGTATTCACCAGGTCCCATGAAACACACCAAAAGGGATCACTACGAAATATTCTTTAATTAAAATTTGATCTTGTTTTGGAAAAATGGGTGATTGCAGCTGTGAGTTTGGACACTTGCATGTGAGGCATGCCATAGAGAAATGCCCTTAACAACACCAGGCAAAACTGGCACACACCATTTGCTTGCTCCATCTCTTTGAGTGAAAAGATTTCATGGATATTTTGTAAAATCCTTGTCTCTTTTTTTTTTTTTTTCCTCCTTTCCAATTTGTCTTTTCCTCATCACCCACATTTTTTTTCCAGCCAAGTCCGCCCTCACATGCTGCAATCAGCAATTGCAAGTGAAAGCATTTTTCTTCCCAGCTGGAAGCGGTGAGCTGCCGCAGTGGGGCAGGCAGCGAGCACTCCCAATATAGGCATCTTCAGCTAAATGCTGTTTAGAAAGAAGAATGAAAGGAAAGGAGGCGGGATTAATGCAGGGTTGTTTATTTTTTTCTTTTTCCTCCTATGTTCAAAATTCTCAGAATGTCAGTTATCTTGCAGTTTGGTAGGAGTGAAGCACTCACTACTTTCCCCACTCCTTTTCAGCTGTGAAAAATGCTGAATGTTTCAAACGGCAACACATTTTGAAGCAGCTCTTCTTGTTTTCCTTCCAAGTTCATGCTAAATAATCCCTCTGTGCTGCATCCCAAGCGATGCACTTGGGTAAGGATACATCCTTCAAGCATCCCAACTTCAACCCACTTTGTTGACTTAATCTCCCTTCCAGGACAACTTCCCATCCCAGGGGGCAGATGCTAGTGCTATGCAGGGCTAAGCAACAGCTGCTTTTGCTTGAAGAAAATTTATTTTCTCTCCCAGAGTGTCTTGCCATCTACACAGTGACTCTTTCTGCAGCAGTCTGTGAATCCAAGGTGAAATACATCACAGAAACATAATCAACTTATTACTGCAAGCACTCCTTTCCTTTTCTCCCTCCTACATCTTCATGTGCTCGTTTGACACTTCATGTGCTTGTTCACTTTTTTAACCAATATTTAAATTATTTATGTGCCCAGTCACTTTAGCACCCTTAATATCTAGCTACAAGACAACAATACAGCTGCAGAAAAATATGAATTGAAGCTGTCACTAACAAAAAAGCAGCTGCTGCTCCTGGTACATGAAAACAAAACACATCTCCAGAGGCTGCCATGGAGTCAATGGCAGAACGTGTGACAGCAGATTTGCAGAAACATGTTCCTTCACATACATACATGCCCTCCTTTATTAAAATGCCAGAAGAAGATATTTTAGATTGATTTTTTGAATGCCATTAAGCTAAAGGTGTCCTGACCCCCTTGCCCAGGGACAGGTCCCATGCAGGTACCTCCACAAGGGCATGGGGGTTTTCCTGGCAAAAAAGGGACTTTTCCTGGGCTTTTCAGAGCTGGTGAGAGGCCAGAAGGGCACAGGCAGCCTGTGAGAGCCAGCAGCTTGCATGAGACTGCTGACATTGATATGGTTTCCTACAGCATTCTCCTGGAGAAACCAGCTGCTAAGAGCTTGGATCAGAGTACTCTTCACTGGGTTAAAAAACCTGGCTGGAGGGCCAGGCCCAGAGAGTGGTGGGGAATGGAGTTAAATGTGGCTGGTCACAAGTGGTGTCCCCCAGGGTTTGGTATCGGGGCCAGTTCTCTTTAATGTCTTTATCAATGATCTGGATGAGGGGATCAAGCACACCCTCAGTAAATTTGCAGATGACACCAAGCTGGGTGGGAGTGTTAATCTGCAAAGTGTAGAAAGGATTTACAGAGAGATCTGGACTAGGTTGATGAGCCAACACCAATGGGATGAGGTTCAACAAAGCCAAGTGCCAGACCCTGCACTTGGGTCACACTACCCCATGCAACGCTACGGGCTTGGGGAAGAGTGGGTGGAGCTGCCCAGATGAAAAGGACCTGGGAGTGCTGGTCAACAGTCAGCAGTGTGCCCAGATGGCCAAGAAGACCAAGAGCATCTTGGCCTGTATCAGGAATAGCATGGTGAGTAGGACTTGGGAGGCAATCCTACCACTGTACTTGGCACTGGTGAGGCCCAATCTCAAGTACTGTGTCCAATTTTGGGCCCTTTACCACAAAAAAAGATGTTGAGGTACTGGAGTGGGTCCAGAGAAGGACAACAAAGCTGGTGAGGAGTCTGAAGCACAAATCTCATGAGGAGCAGCTGAGAGAGCTGGGGATGTTCAGCCTGGAGAAACAGAGTCTCTACAACTACCTGAAAGGAAGCTGCAGGGAGGTGGGGGGCTTGTTCCCTTTTTCCAAGTCACAGGAGGTAGCACAAGAGGAAATGGCCTCAAGTTGCACCAGGGGAGGTTCAGATTTGATATCAGGAAAAATTTTTACACTGAAATGGTTATTAAACATTGGAATGGGCTTCCCAGGGAAATGGTTGAGGCACCAATACTAGAGGTATTTAAAAGATGTGCAGATGTAGTGTTTAGAGATATGGTTTAGTGATGGTTTTGTCATAGTTAAGTTGCTGGTTGAACTAGATGATCTTAAAGATCCCTTGCAACCTAGACAATCCTATGGTTCTATGACCTTGTCATAAGATCTATTCCCCATTCAGGCTCCTTGGTTCCTTGGCAACAACTGTGAGTGAATTTAATTGGGAGACAGCACAGCACTGGAAGGACACATGGCATTTCAGGATACAGAGCAAATGCAAGTTGAACAGTCAGAGGCCATAGGGAGTAACTAACGTGTGCTCTGACATCCCAAATACTCTCCTCTGTCCTTAATGCCTCACATCAGTGCCATCCCCACATCAATTGAAAATTATGATTGAAAAATCATTATTTGGCCTTAGCAGGAATACAGTATTGAAAGTATCGTTCATTTGCTAGGTCAGTCCTAAATAATAATCTATTTATTTCTCCATAAATGCAACCATTTGGTCGCAAAAAAAATAAAGAGCTCACAGGAAAGTTCAACAATGATTTTTCTCCAGATACAGTGTCTCCTGGCAGTCTCCCTCACCCTAATAATCTTGCACGACAAGGGTACAGGCTAACAATTCCTGCCTTTGGTTCAGTTTTGTTCTTTCTCCTTTTCCATTTAAACATAAACATTTATACACATATCTATAAATATTTAAATAAACTATAAAGGCTTTTAATCAGGCTGAATCCTGTGTCCTGAAACAGCACATGGCTAAGCTTTGGACAGCAGACACCAGTGGGAGTTCTCTGGCTGTGGGAAGTGAAGCTGAACGTACTCATTTCTTTCACGAAGTCACCTGACCTTGTAATCTTTGTGGCTTAGGGGCGTAAAGTCCATTTTACTTTATATTTACCCACAAGCTACACTCAGGAACAGGGAGAGAAGCCAGTAATGTGTCCAGAGACACACAAGAACTCTATGAGAGTGAGAGTGAAGAGCAGTCCTGTATCCTTAACAATTAGGCTGTCCTTCTTCTCAACAGCATCAAAGAAAAGAAAAAAGGAAAAAAAAAATAAAAAAGAGAAAGAATTTAAGAGTTCCTTGTGGCAAACTGGTCCCATAAACCACAATACTGTGAAACCTTCATACCAGGTTTCTACCTTTTCTAGACATGTTGCCAGGAAGCCGCTGCAAACAAACTGTTAACGGCAGCATCCCATGTGCTAAGAAAATGGGAATCCGCCACTGCACATTGTCCCTCAGCAGCAAGTGGGACCCACTGTAGCTGTCGAGATCGAGCCCCGTGCTCCACGTGCCTCCACAGAACTTCAACAGCCCATTCAAGGGGGTCACCTCTGCAGAGAGGAAGGTTCGTCTGATTACAGGCAGAAAGGGTATGCGGCTTAATGGAAATATTTCCACTAAATATGGAAAGTTTGCAAACAGACAAGCACTAGGAAGGCACAGGTATAAAAGAAGGCACTAGTTGAGAATGACTCAGCTTAGTTTCTTCAGTGCTACATAAGGGCTATTTTTAACTCTGACCACTGTTACTAGCATCTCCCTCTCGTTACGGGCAGATAAAAGAGCACATTTGTCCATGAAGCTGTAAATCACTATATCCATGCTCCTTTCCACTTCATATAAGTAAAGGCAGTAGCAGATGACATCAGCTGTGATTACCCTTCCTTGCAAGAAGAGTTGTGCTGGCACTGCAGTGACCAGAAAGGAGCAGAGGACATGTCTCAGCAGCAGAGCTGAACTTCAAGGCTTTGATCTCAGCTCTCCCACTGAGCTGCTGGGTGATCATCAGCACATCACCCCATTTTTCTGTGCTTTGGTAGATGCCCAGGAAGAGACACAGATATAGAGCAATGGAAAAGTAATAAGCAAAGCTCTGGCTTCAGCATTTCTGCACCGTGACCTATCTCTTTGGCTGTCAGCAAGTTCTTTTTTGTTTGATGATTTAATAGAGTAAACTCAATTTGTCAGGTCTTTTAGATTTTATTAACTGTCTTTTTGGAAGACATTTAAATGGCCTAAAGCTACTGCAGAAATTAGATCTTGTTTTCTTTAAGACAAATATACAAAGGGAGGGGGAGCAAAGACAGAAAACAGCTTCATCTGCTTCATAGCTTCACAGCTGAAGCGCAGGAACACATTAATGAGGGTCTTTTAGCCATACCAGGGCCTAGCAAATCTCATTTACATTTTTTTTAAAGTCTCAGGCTGTTCAAGGCACTGCTAATTAATATCTCCTTCAGTGACAAGCTGCCTGAAAGCTCTGCAGTTGGAAAAACTAAAACTGAAGGCTCTTATTGAAAGATGATAGAAGATGCCAGGAAGAAGAAAGTAAGCCTGAACCCCACAGATGACCAGCCCGATATGAGGAGGTCTTCTTAACAGAGGAATATGCCCCTGAGGCGGGAGAAAACCTGAGAGCAGAGCTGCTCTTACTTCACCACTAACATGTAGCTCTGCTAATGCCAAAACAGCAAGTGGATAAACCCAGGTTTTTGTTAGCATATCTCTGGGCAGATTAGATCCAACTTCTGTTTAATCATGATTAGCTCCCACAGTAGTAAGAAGTTCACTACTACAACAGTTTATTGCCTCTGAGCACTTCCTTTGAGTGTCCTTTCCTTAACACCTCATTCTGGCTTTACGAGGGCAAATAATATCATTACATCTGCAAGCATTACAAAAAAAAAAAGAACGGGGTGAGCACTACTACATCCCTTACTGCTGCTCTTTAGTCCTTGGAGCTGGAGTGGTCCTTCGGCTTGTGTTTGAGCAGCACCAAGCACAAAGGGATTTCAAACCTGCAATGAGGGATTTCACATAAAACTCCTAGGTTTGGCATAAGTGATTATGGTGGAGGTTAGTTTTCTTCTCCTGGTATTATAAAGCTTTTGTATATGTATCCCTACAATTAGGGCTCTGAGCTGATTTCTGAGATCTGACCATTGAGATCCTGTTAAATGTATTACTACCGAGTTTCCTAAAGCCTTTCTAAAGCTACAAGGGATTTCCTGCTGAATTGCCCATAGCCTATGGAAAGGCAACTGGAACAGTAAGTAGGGTTGCTGCTCTACAACAGAAAGGCAAAGTGGGGAGGGAGAAAGATTGGAAAAATCTTGGTTTAGTTTGTTAGCCTCAGAGGGATTTAAGACAAAGCCTTTATAGCAATTAGCAAAGACAAGTGCATGGGGGTTAAATGTCTGCACCAACACAACACCCGAAGGGCAGAAGAGTGAACAGCTGTTTAAGCAGTTTGACTAGGCTCAGCCAGGCTGAGGAGATCAGCCTCCAGCTGCCTCCTTTCCTCTGCAGCACTCGAACTGATGCTCTGGGGGCAGAGCAGCAGCAGCAATCCAGGGATGAGGAACCAACTGACTCAATGTAAGTTTTGATGCTCTTCCATTGAATCTGACAGCAAATGCTAACTTGTATCACGTTGACCTTGTACTTCAGGGTATCCCAATTTCAGGTTTTGACAAAAGTTCAGGGGGCCAGCCTCAGTCGAGACTGGTTTATAATAGCTCCCATCATTTGCAATATTTCCTAATGAGTGCTGAACTTCTGCCCTGGAGATTCTTTGAGCATGGCTTGGTCACCCGGGGCTGAGCCTTTGCTTTCACAGCTGGCTTGAGCTAGAGCACGCAGCTCCCTTTTTGCTGGGCTAGTCAGCTCTGATCTAGCCATGCTACACAAGCACTTACCAGGAAAGGCTGCCGAGACACCTTGGTTTAGGAGGAATATGCAAAAGGCAAAATGGACTTGGGAGCTAAAAGGTACAGCCTTGCTACAAGAATCCCTTGCCTGCATTATAGCCCGACACGTAGAAATTACAGTTTCATCAGCTGATTAGATATTGCAGCTGAAGGACTCTTTAGAAAGTTTGTATTAACAAAAGAAATAAAACACAGGTAAAGCTAAAAAGATGCTAATGGCTTATAGGGACTGCTGACAGAAAGTGCTAGGTGAAGGAGTGAAAGCGGAGAGGCAGTTGTTCTGAAAATTACTTATTTGAGAGTCATTTTGATAAAAACTGAGGAAGTTTCAGAAAAATTGAATTTAGTCCACAAAGAGAAATCTAATATTGCACCATATCTACTCATAAAGCAGAATTTACAACCCCCACCTCCCACCCCAGACTTAAATCATCCTCCTACCTTGAAAAAGCTGCAACGTTATCTGCTAGTGTTTCCTGATCATCTGCTCCAGATCGGTAATAATCATACACTGATTTGGGGAGAAATTTTTTAGCATACTCTTCAAAATCAGCAATACAAACTGGTTTTTCAGACATGCTTGCAGCTCTCACAGGGTTAGCTTATTCCTACTTCTCTCTCTTTTAAGATCTGTATTTTTGTCTGTAAATCATTAATATGGGACCTCATCAGGATTCAACTTACCTATGTACCAAAAAAAAAAAAAAAATACACCAACTTCTTGTGTCATAGTGGACTTTGACACCACAGTTTATTTCATGTGGTCAAGGTCAACCTAGAACATAACGGAATAAAGAATAGCAAAAAGAAAGAAAATTACTAAGCAAGGAAAGAAATAGGTGCAGCATGTGTGACTTAAATCTGCAATAACAGGAACATACACTCTCCCCTGTGTGCCTTTATCATCCAAAATAACCCCAGAGACAGAAACTAGAAAAATACCGTTTATGCTCAAAAAGCAAAATCCTGATTTAGATGATTTATAAAATCAGGTCCTGCCCTGTACTGGCATTTAGGACAGTACCTGACATAAACGGGTTTCCAGTCATTTAGATACTGATTCAAGTTGCAGTGACCCAGCAGCTGGGCAGCTCAGGCACCTAATACACACTCAGGCAAACGGCTCCTGCTTTTTAAGATAATTCCACTTCCACAACCCACAGTGAGCTAGTTATTCTTAAAATGTTATGAAGTCAGACGCACTCACCAGTTGAAAATAAAGCTACCTTAGCAAAGAGATGATGCTCATCCGAGGCACACCAGACTCAGTGAAGATTTCTTAATTAAATCCTGCCTTAAAATTAAACCAACATACGTTATTTGCAACGAGTATTATAGTATTTGTCAGAGAAAGCTTACAAGTATATCATGAGTGTGTATAATTCAGTTTTCTGGCTGCACACAATTCAATCATTAATGCCATTTTATTAAAATCAGATTTGGGAGAGAAGGGAGAAATCAATACCTTAAACTGGAAACAAATCTCCCAAAGCGTAGTGTGAGATGTGGCAGACTGCAGCGTGCAGAGGAGCAAAGCAGCGTGCGCTGTGCTCACTGCACACATCTCTGGGGCAAGCAAAGCAGAGAGCCCCTATCTTGTTTGTCACTGGGAGGAAAAAATGCAGTGCCACAGAAATACGGCCATGCCCAACTTCCTGCTGTAATTTTGGAATTTAAGCGACTCGTTTTTTTCATTCTTCACCCTTGCTGAAGAATTTGGATAACACCAAGTTAAATATACATATACCTCTGTGAAAATCACAGCCATCTTCCTTGTTGCTGGTTATAAATAACAACTAGGAATGCAATATTCTGCAAAAAGCGAGAAAAATGCTTAAGATTCAAAGGAGACTGTCACACATCATCAGGGGCTGAGACAGGAAGGATGGTACCAGCTATAAGCTCAGGAATCATTTAAAGAGAACAATGGCACTCAATGGCACTAAGATCTGCAGCTATTTCTCCAACTGCTTTCCCCAAAGAGGGCATCTCAGATTAAGTTGCAAAGGGTGCAGATGGGGTCAATTTATAGAATATTCACTGGAGGAATTACTGGCAATGAATAGCAATATATTTATAATTACACCATGAGGCATTTATCACACATCAGTCAGATACAATTTAAATGCAAACTGCCTTAGCATTGACATTTCTTCATGCTCCCAGCACAAAACTGGGGACACATCTGCTTTCATTAATTTAAAGTTTGCAATGCCTGTGCTAAAAACAGGTATTTATCCTAGAGCATGAGACAGTACGCATTGCACCATAGCTAAACATTTTAATTTGTGCAGCTGAATTCAACCTTAATGAATTCAAAAGCTTTTAATGTTGGAAAGTTGCTGAAGGTGATGATACTGTTTTATTTCCCATCTCCCCCCACACTTCTATGTCTACATTCACTTACAAAAAAAGACAGTGCCCCTCAGGCTAAAGTTCTTCATCCCTACTTTATCATGAAGTTGTTCACACACACGCTTTGCCAATCACACACTGAAGCCCAACTGCAGTCACTGACTTCTTGCTGCTGCCCAGTTCACCCACCCAGGGCAGCTCCACAGAGCTCTGGGGTCTCCTCTACTCCAGCAGTACATCCCCCCACAACTGCCGGCCAGTTCACAAGCCAGTATCCACACAAAGAAAGCAAAACAAGAAGTTTCATCTGCTGCTGAACAAGGACCACTTCACCTTTTACAAGTGGAATCCTTAGGAGAGCGCAGCAAACATCTCCCCAGCACATCTGACACAGACACACGGACCAGCTCTGACACAGCTTCCCTCCAAGTAACTGGCTCATCACATTAATGAATTTCTCTGGTTAAGAGGTTTCCTCCAGCTGCTTGACAAGACATCAGCTGTCTGAACTTTAACCTTGAAGCAAAAGAAGAGCATCTGACTTAAGAGCAGAGATCTTGCCCAAGCAGCCAGAGCAAACCTCATTGATAAAAGTCAATGTGGGATTCAACTGAAAAATTCAAATGTGATTAGGGCAGAGGGGAAGAAAAAAACAAAATAAAACAAAACAACAAACTCCAACTCAAACAGGGTACCATTAACATCCTCTCCTGTACCTACTGCTTCTCACTCATTCACAGAATCACAGAATGATATGGAGTTGGAAGGCACCTCTGGAGATCATCTGGTCCAAGCCCCCAGCCAAAGCAGCCTCTTCTAGAGCAGGTTGCACAGGAATGCACCCAGGTGGGTTTTGAATGTCTCCAGAGGTGGAGACTCCACCACCTCTCTGGGGTGCCTGTTCCAGTGCTCCGCCACTCTCCAAGTGAGGAGGTTCCTCCTCATATTTAGATAGAACTTCTTATGTACAAGCTTGTGCCCATTTCCTCTTGTCCTCTCACTGGGCACCAATGAAAAAAGACCAGCAAAATTGCTTTGGTGGGTCTCCGGGGAATTACCAACAGAGAACGCTGTCACGTAACTACAGCTCAATTGAACACGGCTCTGCAAAGCAAACTTTGCACTTCAGTTCAAAAAGGGGTATGACAAAAAGAAAAAAAACAAAAACCACAACACCACCACAAAAACCATAGAGGGCTATAAAATAGAGAGATATGATTTCTGGCTTAGAAAGCTCACCAATCAAAAGCCAGAAAAGCATTTTAAGAAATGTCATTATGTGCTTGTCCTTATGTATGTTATTTGGTAGAGAGGAAGACTGTTATCTATCATTATAGTCTGAAACCACTGTGTCCCACCACACGATCAGAGACATTGACAGTCCCCTGTCTACATGCGAAAACCTCCATAGGTCAAGGAGGAATCAGCTGGGATTTTCTCACTTCACTTAACTGCAGTAAAGATTAACTGGAAAAGTTAAGCTGCAGTATAGAATTGAAACAATTTCAATGTCCCGGTGATTACCTATTTCTCAAGACTGTTGTGCAAAGTTGTTTTATCAAGCACCTTTCACCTTTACTTATATAAGTCACTGTTTTGACTTCCAAATTCCCCATGAGCACTTGTGAATTTCTCCAAATAAAGTCAGGAAATACCTACTTATAGTCTGTGAACTGTAAGGTGAAGTGTTTTCAGGGAATAACTCACAGCAATCACAGCTGAACCAACTTACTTCAGCCCCCCCCAGTCAGAGGAATCAACAGAAAGTATCTGACATCAGCATGAGCCCAGGTGAAAAGCAATGGACCCGTTGCAGGGATGCGGGCAGTTTCTTGGCCATTCAGCACAGACAGTGCACACACAAGCCCCAAGGAGTGTCGTATTATTTCAAGTCAGTTAGGAAGTCTGGTTACCACTGGGGTAGAATCAGATTGGAGCATCAAACAGAGGACCAACTCTCCTGGGAGGATCCAGATGGCCAAGTAGGATGAAAAATCCAGGGGAGATTTACAAAGAGCTTCTCAGCCCCATTTTTGCCCCCCCAACTGCACAGTGATAACCAGGAAAAAAAAAAAAAAAAAAAAAAAAGTGTAGCCCTTATATCAAGTATGATCTTTCATGTCCTTGACGTGGAACCGAGGGTCAAATGCTGTGAACAACCACCATTTCTGCAAATTCTCAAAGTCCGAGAGCTACTGGCACAGCCTGTGCAGAGACAATTGGCAACATCTATGTTCACCTCTCACACCCCACTGGAATTCAAGTTAACAGCTGTAAAAGTATAAGTACTAGCAGGCTCTGAGAAATTCTAATGAGGCCAAAAAAAATGGCTTTTCCATATAAACAGAAGTTCAAATGGAAATACTTGATTACTAAATCCCCATTTGTTCCCTGGATGGTTAAACTCAGAGCCTTTCCTAATTTGTCTTTTCTGAGAAGAAGAAGTAAAGCATAGACTTTTTAGTCTTTTTCTACTGGAAAAGAGATGAAGATGCTTGGTTAAAAGAAATTGTCACTACAGTCCTCAGAGTAAAACACAACACTTTTTGTTCCCCTGTAGGGGAAGGAATGAAAGGAAGGTATCAGCAGACTTAGTTCACTGGCAAGTGAGCTTACAAGTGAACCACTGGTGCGGGACAATTTTGGAATGGAAGGATAAGCAGGAAATAGGACAAAAAGCAGCCAGCTCCTGGGAAGAGCTGCAAAAACGTCACAAGGGACGTACACTGTTTCCTTCTGAGCAGCCCTTCATGGCCAAGTGTCCTGGTATTTTCTGTGTGCGAGTAATACTAGAAAAGGGAAAGGGAGGGGATCCTTCCCACTACCGTACTGCAGCCAACAGGCCTCCAACAATGCCAGCAGCAGCCACACAGCTTGTCATTTCCAACGCGTGACCAGCCCTGGGAAGGGGCACACGCTACTCAGCAGCCCCATTACCAGAGCTGAGAGTTACCAGTTCAAAGTTCCAAGGTAGAAACTCAAGCTTTCCTACTGTTTCGGTACAGCCATCAGTTTTTATTCCCTCTATAAACACAGAGCTAATGTGTGCCTGATTGTAGTACTCTGCCACGTGGAAAATCTTGTATTCTTCACATCATGAAACAGAACACAAAGCAGCTGATTAAACGGCCAAACAACAAGATGCTCACGAGGGCTTAATTTCATCCATTCTCCTTTCAACTTCACAACTATGAAATCAATGCAATGGAAGAGAAGAAAACCAATGTAAATGGCCAATTACCCAACCTTGGCAGCAGTGCTGTTCTGAGAAAGGCAGGTCAGAAAACTTACCTGAAGAGAATAAATCTGTGCACTGGATCCAGTTGTTGTTCACATCATCCAAATACCTTGCAGCAATGGTTCCTGCTGGTTACTTCTTCCTCAGGATGCCTGGCCCGAAGGCCTATTCCTTTGGCAATGATTGCTTGCTGTGAACTAACCAGAAGATGCACCATATAGACCTGCACACTTCCCATTCATATCAGTAGGGAGAAATGTCCTACAGTCCTCCAAACCCCCAGAGTTAACAGGACTGGACAGTGGATTTCTCAAGAGGAGGAAAAACTAACCTAACATAGAAGCCCAGAGTTACACCATTTTGCCTAGCAAAATTTTGCCCATTTGAGTCACAGCTGCATTTTCCACCTTCGAGAGCGTACTGCTCAGTCCTGAGTTACTACAATGAAAACATCAGAGTGTGCTTTCACTCACCTAGCAAGGAAGCGATTCATTAATGTACAGGTTAGTTTTTGAATGTTTAAGAGTCTACACACTGAGAAAATGAAAACTAACTACAAGAAGATCATAAATACAAAATTTATATGGAACTTCAGTAAAAATACCCATAAGTACAAACTTGCAAGCTTTCATATAAAAGACAATCCTGTATAACATTTCCATGAAGAGAGCCCACATAACAAGTGTTGCCCAGCACAGGCGCAGCATATACAACATATTCCAAGACTCACATACAAGCTTGATACAAATCCCAAGGACAGAAGCTTTGAAAGGCTGTAGAGATTTCTAGCCTCTTCCGGAAGTAACCTACTCCATTTTTTAATTATTTCTTTTTATTTGCTTTTAAGCATTTATTTTCAGATCCATCAGGGACTGGTTTTTGGAGCGGCACACATCCTGCTTGAAATTTACATTGGTTCTCAAAAGTTTTATGTCATTTTTGACGTACGAGCCTTGATGTTTACAAGCCTTACAGCCCTATCCTTAATCAAAACATTTTGAACAGCATTAGCAGCACCTTCTCCAAGGACATTTTGTCTATATCAAGACTGCAATAACAAATTCCATTGTTTAAAATTAATCTTAACAGAGGACAGAGAACACTCAGATTGCACAAAAGGTTGATACTGACTTTTTTTATGGAAACACACCAAGTTTAATAGTACTGTAATAGTCTAATTAGTACTATATTTGCATGATTCAATTACCTCAGCATACCTCAACTGCTAGCTACTGTGTTCCACTGTCTGTAAGCTTCTACAATTGCTCAGTTACAGGGGACAACTCTCAAATAACACAAGACAAACTGTTCTCATTATAGTGCAATATATATATATACACATTCTCAACTGGATGTTTTCATATATATGAAAGTATATTTACATATATCCATTATATTAAATTCAAGCTCCAGACTGAGAAGGTTCCTTTAAAAATTCATGTTCAACATATGCAGTATGATTTTGTCCTTTACACAGATGTAATAGACAAATGCAAAGTTTCTACCATATAGTTCCAAGACACAATATGTAACAGGACACAGACAGGAAAAGTTAAGCTTTCTTAGCAAATATGCTCTATATGAGCATTTTAAAAAGAAAAAAAAGACTTCCAACACAAATTGGCCCTGTTAATCTCAGTCTCAAAGGAAACCAGCATTGTGCACTTGCAACTTGCCTCTTCTAATGAGATGATTTCATCTCTGATTACTCTTTATTCTTGAAGAACAAGATGAAATTTATGCATGTTAGCAAGGTTTATGCAATATATACATTTTAAAAAATAAAATCAAGATTAAAACACATCTTATGCACATGAACACACATCAACAAAATAGGAACATGCAGGACCTACTGTATCATAGAATGGTTTGGGTTGGAAGGGACGTTAAAGATCATCGAGTTCCAACCCCCCTGCCATGGGCAGAGACACCCTCCCACCAGACCAGCCTGCTGCTCCAAACTCCATCCAGCCTGGTTTTGAACACCTTCAGGAGGGTGTAAGTATTCTTTACCGAAAAAAAAAAAAAAGCGCCTTCTATATTAACCAAGTCAAAGAAGGGAAATACTGATATCTTTAATGACTTAAGTCCTTTAACCACACCTAATGCTGTCTATCTAGCAAGCCATTTTCACATTATGCAGTTCAACAGATACCCATATATCTTGATAAAAGTAGCAAACCAAAAGCTTCTCCCTACTACCCACCCTTGCCTCTCTTTTCCTAATGTGCCAGTTCAAGTGACGAAAAGTAGAAAAGGGATCAAAGGTAAAACCTTCAGTGCCTCTTCAGCTGATGTTACTAAAGCAGTTTGAGTTCTGCCAAAAGCATTCTGACTTGGAAATGGCAGAACTGCACTGCACATGACAAGCTTGTATTGGCAAGAAATATACAACTTACTGCAAAGTGAATACTTCTTGCTACAATCTCTTGAAGGGGAAAAAAAAAAAAACCAATAACGTCATGCTTTGGCAAAAATTCTCCCCCACCAAAATAACTTCCTTTAAGACTTTAAAATATATTTTAAGCATTTAGCTGCCACTCACTCTTGGCCTTGGGTCAAAAAACCCCTCAGCTGACAAGCCTGAGCTGTGCAGCATGCCTCCAAATTACCAAAAACTGAAAAATCTGGGGGCACACGGCATACTGTACAACAAACTTTCAAAACAAACATTAACAGAAATGGAAGAGAAAGGTGCTTCATTTGAAAGTGATAAAAATAAACCTATCATACTACTGTATCACTTCTCTGGTGCTTCCGTGACATTTTGGAAACAATGAACATTCAGATAAAAAAAAGTCAGAGTCCTGCCAAGCTATGGCAGAGTTAAAACTCCTGATCTTGTTTAGGTCAACGTTTACAAAGGAACACAGGCATAGGTAATCCTTTTATAGCTGGTGAACTGAAACTCTATACCACCCCTTTTCTCTTAGAAGACTTCAAACAAATAAGACATACTTATTTTGATTGTCATGGCTAAAGTTATACAATACACAGCATATGTGCTTATAGAATAAACCCGATGAGCAAGTATTAGCTTAAAAAAAAGAAGCCTGCTGACAAAGCAGAGGTTTTGCGTAAACACAAATGACAAATCAAGCATAAGCTTCAGCTTCAAGACACAGGGTCTGATACTTCTTTGGTCCAAGTGTACAAAATACACCACCAAAACAGCTATAGTCCATTATCAGCTACCTGACTTTTACGTTGCCTCACTGAGCTTTCAGTCTCTGAATCAGCTAAAGGCTGTTCACTTAAGTCTTCCATTTCTTCTTCCCCTGATTCTTTTCCAAGTGCTAAATCTTCCTCTGAGTCATCAGCACTTGAATTTGCTGCATCTTCTCCATCTGAGAGATCTTTTACATCTGCAGTCTCTTCCGCATCATCTGCAGAAAGCTCTGCAGCCTCCTCCGGTTCTTCTAATGCTGCATTCTCCACATTATCCTTTGTAATTGCTTCGTCTAAACAAAAGAAGAGTTTCAAATGCTGAAGTTAGACTAAATCTCAGTTACATGACCATGTTTGTGTTCTGAAATATTCACAAACGTTATTACTGAAAACTTGTATGGGACTACATCTGCCTTATTTTACAATTATTTAAAATGAACCTTCAGTAGTATTCTCTTCTGTTTTCATTTTTCTTGCACATCAGGCATAGATAGCTTTCATTTTATTCCACCAAGTTACAAACCAAAGACAAATCAATTTTACTTGGCTCCTTGAGGAGGTTTAATTATTAAACAAATCAGTGGGAAAGTGATAAGATACTGGTAAGCTCTGTCAGGTCCTATCTGCTGTTGGGTCAACCAGCCAACTGGACAGCATCCTGCATGAGCATGCACAAGTGCGTTTTTCTTTTGATAGTGCTGAACATCTAAGATTTTGAAGATAGTAATTTCACACACTTATGAATTCCAGATTTGACTCAAGTCCTATTGGCAAATGTCACAGATATGTCTTCATCTTCAACAGCAAGTCAATACACAAAAACGTACACAAAAAAATATTTTTAATTACAGCTAAGTTTTGACTCCACTTAATAGCACAAACATACCAAAAGGTGCTCTGGAGCTCAGCACACACCTGGTGCTGACAAGAGACTGTATTTTGTGTGCAAGTTTTTGCCTCCCATGTTCACAGGGAGCAGAATACTATTCAGAAGTCCTCTCACTAAAGATCAGAAAGATGCATCTTTTCTTCTTTTATTTGAAGGAGATGCAACACCTTAGCCCCTCCCCACACCTGCAGTTTCTAGATTCATTTGAGTCCCTCTGTCTCCTCCACTCCCCAACCACAAGTTAAGTAGAGAAGCTTTCAGGTTCAGAATATTGCATCTCCTAATGCAATACACAGAGTGTAAATTAAGTTGTGGAACTGTAACGCCAAAGCAAATTCCTTTCTATATTTAAGCAACAGGTCTGGCAAATATTCACTTGCAGAAAATACACAAACCCCAGCACCTTTCTTCAAGACTGGAATGCATTTAGCTTCTTCAGGGTTGTGGAAGCTATACCAAATTACTGTTGGGTTGGAGCTTTTTTTTTTTTGGTGTGCTTGGCTGTCCTCCACATGGATGCTTTGACATTGAAATTTTAGACAGCAACGTATCAATCTTTGCAAGTGTGACTAAATGAATACCTTGACTATGGGGTCACATCTAAAAACTTGACATCAGTTCACAACTACATTCTCCTTCTTACACATGCACATTTAAACCCACAGTATCTCATCCACTTAAGAGTTCTTACCAGGTGTTTCAGTTCTGTATCTTGACTTGGATGGGCAAAGGCAGTCTGAAATCAAAACCAGTATCTGTGTAAAGAAAAAAAGGCATTTATTAACAAACCATCCCAGCAGTGCCCCCTACTAGGTATTTTCCTACTCATCATTTTTAGGCTTCCTCAGGGGTTCCTTTGGTTTTTTTAGTGAAGAAGGAAGAAGGGAAGGTGTTTTTTTTTTTAAATCAGCGCATTCGTTTGCTCCTAGTTACTCTAACTTGATTTGCATTCATTTGGTGTTGAAAATCTACTATCTCAAAAAAATTCAGCTGTTTAAATTGTATAATAAAAGACATTTGCCTTCCTATGTCAATTCTGTAAACATTTTATGTATAAAAAAGTGGTTTTGTCTAAATACACATACAGTCTGAAATCACTTCCCTGTACTCCTGAGAAATATACTGCGGGCATTTTTCTTTATTTCACTAACACTAATATTCAGGCTGAAGGACAGAGCACCAAGTGCCAGAAATAACCTTTACACTTCCTACACGGAATAGCAATTTAGCAGCTAGTGAAACCAGTTAACAGCATACTTGCTTTAAATTGTCTTTGCAGTTGTATAACACACTCGTGGACCAAGCAACTAGTCTGCATCCTATTCCCATCTGTATCTCCTTTTCTAGCTCAGTTCCTCTTTTAACATTGATATTGGAGAGGTCATAGAGCCACAGAATTCAAAAGTTCTGAGAAGAAATAATCCCAGCTCCACAGGTAAAGCAACTTTGAACTGTTTCCACCATAAATTTAGGACGTAAGATATGGTCCTTAACATTCACATATATCACTCACAGGTTTGCTTGAATAATCTTCCTGATGTTTTAGAGACTGATATACGAATGCACCAGCTCTGGGTAGTAACAAGAGAGGTGAGATTTTCCAGTTACTAATAAGAACTCAAACCAAAAGATCACAGGGGAGAAAGAAGTGACAAAGTTTTATTAAAACAAAGCTATACCCTGGAATAGAATAAATGAATTAAAACCCCAAACCTTCAAAGCCCTTCACAAAATATTTTCATCCTTTCACTTTGAGTGAGAGTGCAGCAGCATACTTACATTGCTCAATCCCACAAACACAATCCCACTCCAGCTAATAAAAATCCCTCCACAAAGCCTTTGTTTTTAGAAAACTGGGGCTTTTCACGCAATTCTGGCTACACATATTCAATCCCTATGTATCAAAATCTTAGACACATAAGGTCAATACTAAAACCACTTGTTCAGTGGATGAACTAAAATTATCTAAATTGAAGCATTAATTTCATAAAAAGGTTAAATAAAAGTGAAGCAGTCTTAACCTTTACCAGAAGCGGGGAACAAAACAGAGAGGGCATCTGCAGTACTGAATACTTAAGAATTTTAACAGAATAGACTTTTTCAGACCAACAACAATCAGCTGTCTGACTGATTCACAGCTGACCAAGAGTTAAAGCATGTTATTTAAAGCCATTGTCCAAATGCCTCTTAGATGCTGATAGGCTCAGGGCATAGACCACCTTTCTAGGAAACCTGTTCCAGGGTTGGACAATCCTCCCAATAAAGACATGCTTCCTGATGTCCAGTACAAACCTCCCCTGGTTCAGCTCTGAACCATTCCCACTCATCCTACCACTGGATATTGGGAACACAAGATACATCACTAAGATAAGGCACTTATTAAGTATACTTATCAGTGAAGTTGTTTTGTTTTGGTTTTTTTAAATGCAAAGCTCTAGGTAACTGAGAAAAAGAAAGTAATATGCTTTCTTACCAAACCCAGAAACAGGCCAATCAATAAGGTAGCTAAGAAGAAGATTGCATAAGAAATCCAAACATGAATTCCAAGAGTGCCAGTGAGGTAGCTATGGATTTGCTGAAAATGAGAAGATAGTTAGTTACTTCATACCTAGCACCACTTAAACTTCATACTTTATGACTTATATTGCTGTCACCATTACATAAATTGTTATCTAATCCCAATGATTATTATGTAATTATCACAACAATTACATCCATGAAGCAGAGCAGTAGATACTTAAGTTGCACAAGATCAAAATAAATACTTAAATTTGGAAATTCATTCATTACCTAAAACTGAGCCATTTAGCTCTTACTCAAGCTCTTTAGTTCTTAAAAAGAGCCATTCCAATTAGACACTGATTTAATTTATAAACTTGAAGAGAATAATCCAAATACAATATTAAGGCTTCTTTGAAACTGAAGTCTCTTACTCAAACTGAATTGGCTGAACCAAGCATCACATTGAGTCAAACAGTCTGGGTAAGAAGTAAATTATGACACTGGATTTCATCCAAGAGTATATCCATTAGAAAACAAACCACAATCAACATTTACAGAAGTTTCAATACTGAAATTCCAGGGTCTTTTTTTTTTTTTTATGTCAGAACAGCTTCCCATATTTATTAAAGCATATGCAAGGACAGCACAGAAAGAGTGAGGAAAAGTACAGCTGAAATATTCATCAAAGGGGAAAGCAAATTAGCAAAGGTTTCTTCCCAGAGCATTTAATCTTTCAGGAAGGAAACTAGACAAAGACAACATCATTACACAGCAACCATGCAAGAGAAATGCCATAAGACTATAAAAATTTAATACTTTTCAGTGCAATAAAGAATCAAAGATAGGTTGCACAGGAAACCTAATAGCTGAAATTTGTTTGATTCTGGGTTAGACGCTTACTAGAAGCAACACATACTTTGTTCAAATTCTCTATTAAGTTTAATTTTTGTAGCATATTACAATGTTAAGACCTTTTGCTACAATCAAATCCAGTCTCTCAATCCTACCTACGCTTGAAGATTTTAACAAAGAATGTGTTGCCCGATTAAAACTGGAGAGGTCCAAAAAGTCTCAGCATCTACACACTATAGGAAAAACTTTGATAGCTCCAAAATTAAAGTATACTGAAATATTTTTAAGCTCAAAGCATACTTCAATTTACGGTCTGCATTTATCCTTTACTTCTGATAATTACTCTCCGTATTTGTTATGTTCCTCTGCAAATGGTTTTTGACAGCTTGAAATCCAGATGCAGAAATTCTTACTAAAGAATAAAACCATTATCCTGTCTTCTCCTGTGCAATACACTGGACACAAATGAACAACAGAAGAGCATGATTTACAACTCTGAAAATGAATGTGGATATAATCTTTAATAATAGTATTAAGTGAGAAAATCTAGTAGATGCTAAACAAATTCCTGATCTTTACAGCAGCTCTCAAAAAACTACTTCATCAGGTTAGCGTACTTTTAAAGAACATTTTAACTATACCAAGATAACAAAAACAGTAAGTATTTTCAGTATCGATGACAATCTTTACAATCAAACTGCCATTTTTGGCATAGACTATTAGTACTACAAAATTGACCATGCAAAAGTACTATACATCCAATGTACAGGAATTGTAAGGAAACTTAACGTTTCATAGAATGATAATAAAAATATGAAGTTAGGTTTTGCCTTCTAAACAGAATATTATCCTAAGCATGAAGAGGGGAAGAGAAAACACTGTCACATAGTTACTCACCCTGATCCATCCGGAAAGGTGAAATAACCCTGCCATACCATGCATCCTAGAAAACAGAGATAAGTAAGGAACAGGAAGAGAGATAATAGGAATTCAAATTCACAGCAAACTGCCAAGAAAACACAAAAAGTTTCTATCTATAAACTTCAATGCCATTCAGCCCCTAGTTATTGTCAAAAGGAGGCTACTGCAAATACATTTGCTCTGTTATTATATTCATATTCACTTAAGTCAGTTCAAAACAAAACATTGAAACAGTGACTTGAAAGATGACATTTGAGCACAGTCAAGAAATAGCAATTCCAAAGCTTAAGCCTGGTGCAGCTGCAACTGCCTTTTCCCCAACTCACAGCAGCATGCAGCCCTATAGCTTCTCTCCCGATAGATCTTCCTTGTTCTCACATGAAAGATAAGGACACCCACTGAACCTTTGACATGAATTTACACATAGCAGTTTTAGCCAAAATGAAATGCAGGCCATTCACATCTGTGGTTCATCCTTTATATCTTGCAAGCATTCTATGCTATTTCAAAGCAAATTCAATGCTCTGAAAACAAATTCTAATATATATAATAGATGCACTACACTGGTTCCTATTCCAAGGATGGGCACTAGACTTTCACGTAAATAAATGAACAAGAAATCCTTAAAGCTAAAGGCTGTCTGCCTCAAGTAGCCAGAAATCATAAATAATCCATGTAAGCACAGATTTGATTCCAGTACTCAGCAGATATCAAAACTGACATTTACATAATGTTCAGTGGCTGTACTTTTTTCTTTATATATTTTCAAAGATGATATAAACAAGCCTTAGCAGGCACAAGCAAAAGCAAATGCATAAAATAAACCACTTTTAAAAGGTGGCAAACTGGAAAGCAGGCTGTCAATACAGATTGATTCTGCAAAGCCTACACATCTAGAAGGATAAAGGTCTTATGTCATCCTGAACAGGCTGGAAATTGGGGCTGAGAGGAACCAAATAGGATTCAACAAGGACAAGTGTAGGGTCCTGTACCTAGGGAGGAATAACCCCACACACTGGTACAGGTTAGGGGTTGATCTGCTCTCTGTAGAAAGAGACCAGGGAGTCCTGGTGGACAACAAATTGACCATGAGGCAGCAATGTGCCCACACGGCCAAGAAAGCCCATGGTCTCCTGGGGTACATTAAAAAAGAATACAGTCAGCAGGTCGAGGGAGGTCATCCTCCCCTTCTATTCTGTCCTGGTGAGGCCACATCTGAGGTATTGTATCCAGTTTTGTACTCTGCAGTTCACAAAGGACAAGGAACTACTGGAGAGAGTCCAGCAGAGGGCTACAAAGATGATCAAGGGAATGGAGCACCTCTCTTAGGAGAAAAGGCTGAGACTTGTGGGTCTGTTTAGCCTGGAGAAGACTGAGAGTGAACCCAATCAGTGCTTAGAAATATGTTAAGGGCTGGCATCAAGATGATGGGGTCAAACTCTTCTCAGTGATACCCAGTGATAGAACAAGGGGCAATGAACACAAGCTGGAATACAAGAAATTTGATTTCAACATGAGTAAAATCTTCTTTACTTTAAGGGTAACACAGGATTGGAACTGCCTGGAGAAGTTGTGGAGTCTCCGTTTCTGGAGATATTCAAAACCCACTTGGATGCATTCCTGTCCAGCTACTCTAGATGACCTTGCTTTGGCATGGGGTTTGACTAGATGATCTCCAAAGGTCCCCTCCAACCCCCACAGTCTCTGATTAAGATGTCAACATAGCACCCTTAATAAATAATAAGCTATAAAACATGTTTCTTGTTAATAAAAACAAAGTCTTACATTATAGAAGATGGAGACCTCCATCCTGCTACAGGCTCCACAGCTTTCCATTTTCTCTCTAAAACGTAACCTTGAAGATCTTCCAATGTCCGTGAGCCTCGGTATCTGCGAAATACTCCATCATTTGCACTAAAAAGCAGAAACATACATTAACACATACAGACCTTAAACTGCACCTAAGGTTAAAAAAAAAAGACCTATATAACATTATATATTTGACTTGCTCAGAAAGTTAAACACCTAAGCATTTTCAGTGTTTTGAAACTGTAATCCATGACGGAAGGTCTCAGTGTTTTTAACAGCATGAGATTTTGCCATTTATTAAAATGGTTATTTTTGTAAAATATTCACTTGTACTACAGCAGAAACAAAGCACATGAGGTTAACAACTAAACCATATTTTAGACACAACTCAGAATGAAAAGTATGCTTATAAATACACGTGTACATATACATATGCGTGACTCGTAATACTGTGACTTAAAGTGTTCAATATTTAAAGGATGACATCTTTTTATTGGAGAAGAGATACAGCAAATGTCTTTCCTGATCTGTTTTTAACAGTATTGATAACGTGCTTAAACTAAAGAAAAGCCTCAGATGAAGACTATATCAATACAATCAAAACTCTAAACAGTAACCTGAACTGAAATCAAGTCAGTAGTTCTTCATTTTTACCTGCATTTCAGAGTTACAGTTTAAAACAAAGGACAAGTAGGAGCCAACAGTTACACATTGTTAGGGAGTCAACAGATGAAGAATTCTAGCTGTAAGAGCAGCAGCACCACAAATAGCGGAAAATTTCCATACTATTTTACCCGCAACCTATGCAGTCAATTATTCAAATGAGAAATTATAGTGACACTTAAAGAAGGTCAAGTATGTCTGGTCACATATGGTCAGATTTCTAGAAGTCAATACTGCAAACTTGCACCAACTTTTACAAATGCTATTAAATGTTGTTTCCAGACAGAAAAAAACATCACTTTTATCTAAGTACGAAACTGTTTGTAGGAAAACCTTCCCCCATAAGTTAGAAATACACACTTCATGTTCATTTAGTGCACTAAGCTCCAGAGAGATGTTTCAGAGATTGACAAAACGGAAATAAGCCAGTTGTCCATTACATCTTCCATGTCACTGTTCACAGTACAGGCAAAAAGAACGCATACTGAAACAGACAACTGTTTCTAGTATGACACACTTACTGGTAAATTGTAGGAAGTGTTGTGACAAAGAAACGACCACTCAAACCTACAAAGGAAAGAAAAAGCCACATCAAACAGTTAAGTAAAACTGAAATTGCTCAGCATTCTGACTTATCTATAAATAACCACAGATCTGTATCTGTAGAATAGAAAGCAGCAAACTGCATAGCTTTTACCACTGTTTTGTAAATACAGGTTAACAGGTTGTCTTCAGAAACACTAAAAACAGTAACAGGTACTAAATACTGTTGACAAATTAAGGAAAAATGCTGACCTTGAAGAATATTCAATGCAAGGTAATTTTTCTACATGGATTTCCCAACCAATATTTGCCCACAGCTGAAGTTTTTGATCAGACTAGCAATGTGCCCCTCCAACAAAGGGACAGAAGAGCCACACAAATGCACCCATATTCCAGGATGCTATAAGCTTGTGTCTGTGCATAGTCTTACCCATCTTTTGTCTCATCTTTAGTTTCATCCATTCATCTTTAGATGAAACAGAAGTTTCATCTAAAATTTGGGCCACTAACAATGGCAATGACAGCAATGGCTTACAAACTCTAGTTATTGCTTTTACTTCATCCTGTAGCTAATTTTAAATTATGTAAGAGCTGCACATTTCAGATCTCCAATGCTTCAAGATATTAAATAAATTAATCTTCATATTTGCTTGTTTGCCTCTTCCAAATAATCAATGTATACTGCACAACCAGTCTGTTCTTATATCCTGTAAATAGGCTCAATGTTTCTTGTAAATATGACTGTAGCAAGACAATGTTCTGGATGTTCCTAGTTTCTTATCCTTCTCTTCCCATACAACATTACTCTCTAGGAAAATAGAACTGGTATGTCAAGAGACTGACAATAAAGCTTGGGATGTCTCAGCATTCTCTTCTGTAAAATATTGCACATTTAACTATGAGAATAATGTAACCATTTTTCACACCATCCACAAGGTGGGTCATGTAAGTGTTTTGAGTAGCAGACATAAAACAGCAGAAAGGACAAAAAAAGGTTGAAGCAGAGCTTCAAAAGGATGACTGGAATTAATCCCCATGCAGAAAGTGAATGTTTCATTGGCTGACAAATTATATAATGTTATATATAATATTATATAATATATAATATATATAATATATGTTGTATATATATTATGTAATATGTAATATTACATGTAATAATCTTTTTACAAGCATCACCCTGAACAGTGACAACATAATGCAACGCATAGACAAAGAATCTAGTGCCACATCATCAAAAAGCAGCTGGTGGGGTAGAATATATTTGAAGTTCTTTGGTTTTGCACTCAGTACTGTTACAGAATAATAGGTGCAAGTGACTTCCATGTCACTGCTGTGCTGGGTACACCAATGAAGATCTTCCAGAGCATGGAAAGGCAGCTGTGAAGCAGAAAGCTCTCAAACATCTTATAACCTGGCTGTCTGTATGACTCAGCTAGCTAAGTTGCCAGGTAAAGATATCATTCATCCTCCTCTGCTTCCAAATCTGAGGGAAGTCAGGGCTACTTGATGCTATCACCTCCTGACAATTACAAAACCTGCAAATGAGGTGTTGTGCTTAGTGATATTATTTACTATTCAACACATCCAATTTAAAGACTGCAGAAATTAAAAGTGTTCTACTAATGCCATCTATTTTGGAAAAAAAAAATACAGCAGACTTCAGAGATAATCAACCTCTAGATATACAGTCTAACTCCATTAGTAAGGGGCTAAATTCCTTTAGCCAGTACCTGCTATTCAGATAAAGTACCAGTTTTCCTTTTATATATTTCCATGAAAAATCTTTTGGGAAACTGAGTCCTTATTTGGCTCTCAATAAAGAAAACATCTTCTGGCACCAGGAAGTTAGCCATGGAAAAGTATTACAGCAAGAGAGTTTCTGCCTTTAGAGACAAAAGATGAGCCAGAGTGAGCTGAGCCAGGTATTTTAAAAAGGTTCAGTAATAATGTTTTTTCTAGTGTGAACTCCACTACAGAGTAGGCATAAAAGGATTGTGAGGTCTTTTGCTATTTGGGTTGGGGTTTTTACTGGTTTTTGTTGTTGTTTCTTTTTGGGTTTTGAAGATATTTGAATCAAACTAAGTGCAAGCATCTTTAAAGTTCTAAAACAGAAGTCATCTTCATTTCAACTTTTCAGCTTTCTGCCTTTTATGAAGTTTTCCACCACCCTCTCTCTCATAGAAATAAACAGCTAAAAGCTGTGCCAGCACAGGCAGATACAAAGTAAACAAAAACACAAGTGTAACAGTACAATTCATCAAGCAGAAAGCACAGCTGCACAAGAAAAACTAGGTGGAGAGTCATAAAAACACAATAAGCTTAAGAGCAGAGAAAGTCATGGGAACACTCAGATTCTCTCAAGTTCCTACAAAATGTTTTCCGTCTGCCTCACTAGCAAAAATAGCTAGCTTAAAATCTCTTACCAGCAGCCTATCCTAGAGGAAGTATCAATGGTCTCAGCATTAACAATGAAATCTGTAAATTATAACAACTGTTGCCAAAATGCACCTAAGCATCCCCAAAGCTTCAACTGGAGGTTTGTCACTTATCTATGATACCTCTGTTGAATAGTAAAAGCAGATGCGAGGTATCTGCAAAAAGCTTAGAACAACCAGTACATTGTTTTAGTGCCGTATAATACAAACTTGAACTGGTTAACAGTTTAACCTGAAATAGTTAAGCATCTGTCTTTGCACATTCAGACAGACATACACCCATTATGAAGTCAACAGCTAAACAAGAACAGGACAAATCCTTCAGTATTTGCACGCCACCTTCAACCTCCCTCACCACCACCACCCCCCAAAATACACAGAGAAAGAGAATATAGATGCCATCTAAAAATACAGTTGCTTTCATCAAACAGCTACCCAGAGAAGACTATAGAAGGTTCAAGAAGCCTCATTTTAAATCAAAAATACATGTTGTGATTGGGAACTTAGCTTAAGAAAGGCACCACAAATACACACAACTTTGAAATCAAGAAGCATCTCTGTTACTTGCTCTTGAAATACCGAGTGTTTCAATATAAAAGATGAGGAAAGAATAAGCACTTTAAACCTAGTACATCAATTGAGCAAAACACACTATAAATCCATTAAGGCTGTTGTGGATTTATCCCGCCAGAGTGGAATCTACTGTAAGTACCATGAACGGCTACTTTCTCCTGCAGGGTTTGGAAGTGTAATTTTATGCAACTCTGCACTCATCTAGTGGTTTTCCCCAATTTAACGCATTTTGACTACTTTCAACTTGATGAAGAGGTTACATAACCAAAGCTAATTAAGGTACCTTGTGCAATGAAGAACAAGAGATAAGAACACTTGCACTTCAGCACAACAGAAAGGCTGAAGCACAAGCTTATAGTAAAAATACCTCAGTAACTTTAGAAAGCTTCCAAAGGAGTTCATACATTCAAAATTACATCAGCACTGAAGGTAAAATCTGGAATAAATGTTTGTTTTCCAGTTTGAGTATTCATTAGTTTTAGAAGTAGCTACAGTGTTCATGCTTTGTGCTGAACTGCATATTGTACATATATTACATATGCTTTGGTACAAATTCATCATATTAGTCAGTCCTTAGACTTGTAGAAATCAAACATCCTCAGAGGTCAAGACTCAGCAGCATTGGAAATTCAAATATTTCAGGAACTTCTGGTTAAAAGTCCTAAGGTCTTCATAATCTGGCATCACTCAGCAGTCTGAAAAATTTAGACCAAAAAAAGTAGCAAGTACCTGACCCCTTCAGGTCCCAACACTGCCATTCAAGTTCTTTACCAAGAATAATTCCTTTGAGATCCCAAGGATTTTAATCTTACAGCATCACTTCTAGAAGTGCATTTTTAAGTTACAGTCACATCCAAATGCCACAATTAAGATGTAAAATTTTTATTTGAATACTGCATAAACAAAAGAATCCCTGTCTAATTGGGAGAAAATAACAATTGGGATTATAATGAATCCCCGTTTGCAGCCTTAACTCAGACTAACCACTACTTTGTTCATGTGCAGAATCTGCCTAAGTTTATATTTATGCAAAAAAAACTTAATATTCAAACTCATCTGTTTATTAAGCTGTTAATGATTAACATATGCACTAAGGAGAGACCCACTGCTTTTTGGTACCAGAGTTTTTGCATACTTCTAAGTTTTTAACAAAATATTATCCTACACAGGGTCTAAAACAGCTGGTATTTTCTTGTGAACTTAAATTGCTGCAAGACCAGCGTTTCAGTCATTTTCCTTCTGTTCACTTTATAAAGCTAACTTCTTTGGCATGTTTTCAAATAATAAAATGGAAATATTTTTCACATACTTTATATGGCAAACAAAAATTTAAAAAAAGTCAATAAAGCTTAGTCTTTTTATTCTAGTAACATCTCTTCCTAACTCTGCCAGTTGATACTGCTGATGAAAGCTTTTATCCCTTCAAAACAAAAATAAGCATGAAGCAAGACATGCAGAGATTTGAACAAGATTGGTACTGCTTACACAAACACAGATTCAAAGCTTTGAAGGAAGTCACTAAAGGACTAAGATTCCTCCTTCTGTGGATAGGAAGGAAACTCGTTTTGTAAACAGATTTGCATGTGTGCATTACCAACAGAAAACAACAATAATATCTGTACTTTAAAACACTACTACAATCAGACAGGACAATAAACCAGCACCATCATGTAAACAGTTAACTTATTAAAGCAAGCTCACACTGTGGTAATGTTACCACACCCTGAACCTCTCCATAACTGGAGGCTAGAAAACTGGATTCTTCTGCAGTTTGGAGGACAGAGGAATGAGACAGGTCACAGCCTTCAGTGAAGTAGATTAAAATAGAGAGTAAGTCCCTTCTAATACAGTATTAAGCCAGATCACTCCCCAATTCTTTAATCCTTCAAATTGAATTTATAAACTTAGGCTTACAGACATGAACTATATGGAGGACCAAAATGTGGATAATGTTACTTTGCTTTAGAAACCTCTTTTCTGACTTGGCTGGTATCCCAGGTACTCCAGTAAAATAAAGCACACTCCCAGGTACTGAGTGGCATTATACTGAATAATACCTTTTATTCAAGTCATCAATTTCATACTATACCTGGTTCCTGAGTGACATCCACCTTTCCCACAGTGATACCCAGATGCTCACTCTCCTCTGCAAAACTCTCCCACGTCAATTCAATCTGTTGGCAAGCTGCACACCAAGGCGCATAGCTACAAGGGAAAGACAGGTTAAATATTTTAATATTCTTACAATTATAAACATTCAAATTGAATTACTATACAGAGAAAATACAAGCACATCAATCACACCAGAAAAAAAAAAAATACAATTTTTCTTAATCAGGTCTACTGTTTTCCCCAACAGCAGGCACTTTTAAAATTCAGCTGGAGAGGGTGCTGGCCCATCTAGACCACGCTATTGTAAAGAAAGAATGGACCAGATGATTCTTGAGTTCCGTTCCAACCTGGTATTCTATTATTCTATGATAATTAAGTCATTTTGGATCAATCCCTACATTCTTCCTCATGCTATTAAAACAAAACCAAATCTCCATAGGTTTCAGAAACTCAGATCCAAACCCCTCAACCTTGTTATTTGTTCAATGTACATATGCAATAAATCCATTTCCATAGCTGTTATCTGAAGCCTTCAACATAACATTTTTTATTGAATTCCCACACCTCAGAACTTCTGGAAATTTGTCTTAGCCTACTACTCAACACATCAAAGCATGCCCTTTTGGATAGTACTCTTTAGAGATTTAAGAGTGTACGTCAAATTCCTACTGCTCATACCAATTGTCTCTCAAGTCCTGTATTTTCTCAGAAAATGTATATATTTATATATGCAGATTTCTGATATTTTAAAATGAAAGGGAAGAAAAGTAGTGGGTCTAGAGGCACATTACTTCTCACAGTACTCCAGATAACACTACCATGCTCCTCTTTCATTAAGAACAGAAACAAATTTCTTCACAGGCAGAGTCTGATATCCTTAACAACCCACATAACCACTAGACTCCAACTGGGAACCTCTACAAGGAGCTCCCTTAGTCCTTCCATTTGTCTGCCAGTACTACTACCTGACTTAAAGAGTTGCACTTCCTATTGTCTGACCATCTTCTGATAAGAAAAGCTTACTTTCTTAGTGGATGCAGATGGAGATTTCCCCAGTCACCCACAAGTGTTTCATACTAATAAGACTGAACCTAAAGCAGGTAATTTTACACAGAAGGGGTAGAATCAAATTTACTCTGAGCACTAATTGCAATTTTGAAACTTAAGTATTTAAAAAGGGAATCTCATAACTCTGAAGTTAAAAGAATGCAGTTTAAATACATATGATATATTTAACCAGAGTAGAAATTTATGTTTCTAAGTATGAAACTCAGTACCTCGTTTTTTGGGATCAACATCATTCTGTGTGAAAGTATCTGAAAAAATCTGCATGAGTCTTATCTTGCCAAGAAACAGCCCCTCGGTGTCTTTTAAAAATATTTTGGAAACAAGTCTCACATGCTGAATTACTTTCCATTATGCTGCTGGTACATGGAGTGCTTTTAATAATAGGTTGACAGATATTGCACTTTACAAACAGTATTATTTTATTACACTAACTTGACCGACAATTAAGAAATTGCATAAATCCACAAGATAGTCTTGAAAATCTCATGGTATAAATTTGGTGCATCTAGAGAACCTGGATTTAGGAAACATTTCAACTTCCGTTCAATTTTGTAGCACCATGAGCAGGATTAATACACCCTTTAGCCTGCTTAAGGTACTATCTGATCTTGAAATAGAAATCTGGGATCTATCAACATCTGACACTCATATTTTCATTTAGAAGAAATGCTTAAGTGGAATATTTCACATACACAGCTAACAGTCATATGGTAATAAATATTTTCTTTAGCTCAAAGTAGCATTGAAATCCACCCATATCACAGTTTTTGAAGTTCATTTTTATGTTCTGTCCCTACCAAAAAGCCTTAGCTGTTGGCTGCCTAGTTTTTATTACCAATATTGGATGTGGCATGGCAAGAGTCACATGCAGTGCTACAAGATACAGCCACTCCAGCTGAACATTGGCACAGACAATCAGGCTTAAACTATTAGTTTTCATTCCTGAATTACACATTCAATGGTTTTCCAGCCAGGATACGCCCTGTCTCTACATATGCAAGAGAGAACTTGCAGCAGACATCAATCAGATTTTTGCAGAGTTATCACTGCTGTTTACTTCAACATCTCACTGTTCTGAAGCTTTAATGTCGACGTCTGTTATGCAGCATTTGAAGCACTAAGAATTCAGCAGCACCTCCTGGATAAACAAAAACATTCTATGACCAAAGCTTTATTGCATCTTCCTCTCACTGTTAAAATACACTTTCTCTTTCAGTAAGAGACAGAAGAGTAAAATACTTCACACTTAGGTCATCTTTATCAACAGCTTCAAAAAACTTTTTGCACCCTGAAGAACTGAAGCTTAAGTAGGTACTTTATTTCAATGTAGACTTCTAATTGATCCTTTAGAGCTCTGGCCACTTAAGATTTCTGCACGAGTCCCAGTACAACTACCATTTTTATCTTCCCCAGGAGAAAAAAAAAAAACCTGTAGGAAAACAGATCCATGTGTGTGCCGTGAAACCAGCCTTCACTACTCCTCATCAAGACACAAAATGCATGACTAAGTCACTTACAAAAGCAGATGTAACCAAATTTTTTCTGCCATACTCCATAGAGAAGGAAATAATTAGCACCTCGTCAACACCACCAAATTTAGGGCCGTTACTCTTCTAGCTTCTCTCTTTGCACAAGGGGGTACCTTGAGCTGTTAACTTGTTTGAACTTTGCCACATGCTCTACAAGCATGCCAAGAAAATAGCACTCAGGTCTTTCCAATTTAAAATCAAAGTCCACTGGAATTTAAATCAAGAGCTGGGCACTTGGTTAAGGAAAGAGTTTTTCTTAGCCTATTACACAGTAAAAGGCAACTTACTAACCTACACCATTTAGAAATCAGTTTGTAAACACCACATATTTATTAATTAGGCAATGGTAAGTTATTAATTGCAAGCACGTATCACACATCTCTCAACATACACCTCACTTGTGGCATCATCAGACCTCACCTCTTACGTAGTTTTTTACACAGAGTTTTACAACTGAAATATCCTCATGCACTGTCTACCCTCTACAAATGAGGCAACTAACATCTCTTGGTCAGGTTCATTGCAACAACTGACTTAAGGGAACTAAAATCACTATTTCAAAGTAGCCAGGTATTCTCTAATACTTAATTCAATCCATTACAATACCCAGAGCTCTTCCAGAGGGCATAAATACAGCAAACCAAAAGCAAAATTTTAAGCACTTCAAGAAGTCAAATGCAAGGCCTATCTCTGACCTAAAGCATAAAAGACTGAGGTTTGCCTTCCAAATACCAGAAACTTCACCGATTGACCTTAAGTTAAAACCAGTTTGAGCAACCATGCCAATCATTAATTTCACTACGATGTTGATCAGTAAACACAGAATCACAGAATGGTTTTAATAAGATTTACTTATACACAGTTTCCAACTCCAAGTCACTAATATCTTCTTGTAAAAGCTTCGCTAGGAAATTCACCATTTCACTTGTTTTCACATGAATGTAACTGACTCTTTTATCTGTTTTTTTCACTACAGTTACCATTAACTATCAGTGTTGCACAGATGTAACCACAAATACCATTATACATTTTGCTCTGATGATAATTTCACAAAGTTGCAAGAATGTAGGAACAAAAGAAAAAACAGTTTATGCATAAAGGCATGAGAGGATTTGCTGAAAACAGCAAAACAGGCAAGATGAAATTTTCCCTGTTTAGTCTAGTTTTTCTTGATTCAAGACACAACTTTTATACTAGGTACTGCTTACAGTAAAGCAAGCTATTTGCTGGATTTCAGATTGGGGCTAGTATTAAAATCAGATGTGCAAATATTGAGACAGTACCTAAAAGAATGGTAAAAACAATATCAGAACGAAGTAACCTTTATTCTTTTAAGTAGTTTTACCTTATTGCTACAGAGCTTATAAACATACAAAATAAAAAAAAAATAAAAAAAAAACAACAAAAAACCCCCCAAAACCCCAAACAGACAGTGGCCAACATCTTTGGGTGTTATATTAATACTATTATTTGCTTTGTCCTTGTTCCTAAATACAGATAGCTCTTGAGGCAGATTAGGAAGTGCCACAATTTCAATAAAATATAAGCTTCAGAAGGTCAACTATATGGTTTTAGTCTACTTTCCATGTGAGCAGGTGGTAGCCAAAGACAGAAATTAGTCCCTGTAATCTATTAATTCCTGTATCACAACAGTACAGGGTCCAGAAGCTGACAAGAAGTTTTCTCCAGTATGGCAAAACCCTCCAAAACAAACAAGGCCTCCCAACACAAAAATGCTTACTCCACAGCAGTTAAACAAGTTTTTAATTTACAAACTGCTGAAGCCCTGGCTATCTCAAAGAGAAAACAAAGGAAGTTTCTTCTCTAAAAATATTTGAGTGAAGCTTGGCAGGAGAACCTAATCTCAAACGGGTCTGCTGAAGTGATAACATACGATGACACTGTTCTGGGGAAGTTGTTTCAGCATGCAGGCTCAACCTTATGAATTCCTGTTCTGCAATATCTGCTTCAGTAACCTGACATGCGTATCTTTTCCAATAATACCCAAATAAAGGGGAAAAGAAACTGCATACCACCTTCCATTCACAGGCTTTTTTTTTTTTTTTTAAAGATGGAGAATTTATTTTTAAAACGTAAAGCAAAAAGGATGTTAAATCTTCTAGAACTTGAGCAGATTAATTTCCATCATTCTAGATATATTTGTTCCCTTCTATAACAGTAAAGCATCTGCTGCAAAGGATATTTCAGTTTCCCATTTTATCAGTTTCTGTTCAGCCAATACATGGCACTGTAATTCACCACATGTTTGGTTATTTAGTAAGAGTCCATCGATAATTTGCTCACTCCCTCTGAACTCAAGGGCTGCAAGCTTCAGAATCAAAACAGAGCTGTGGTAACTTCTTTTTCATCCCCCCCCTGCTATTTAGGGTGTTGGGGACCTTTGTTTTTTAAGAATAAGACAAAGAAAAGCCTGGATACTAACAAATCAAGAGGAAGTAGAAGACTATACTCATTTTCTGACACTCAAGTGTCAGAAAATTCCCGATCTTATTGAACACTAAACCTGTTACAACGATTACTAAATAATTTATGGAATTCTTCAAAGTGTTTCATGCCAACTGTTTAAAAGCACTAAACCAAATAAATACCAAAACATTTAGCTAGATCTTTAGCATACTCCCTTTAAACTACAGACAAAAGTGCTAATGGGAGGACTGAACACTTGTGATAACGTGGCCTAGTAGATAGCAGGCCAGTGTTTATTATAAATGGTAACGAGAAAAAGTACGGGCTTATGCTATAGGTATGATAAGCTAGCCTTAAGAACATGGCTACTACTTACACTATTCTCCTGATCTTTACCTGGCTAGAATTAAAATAGAAAATAAGACATTCTTTTTTAGGTACACACAGCACTAAGTCTTCATCCCTCTAATCAAGAACCAAACCATTTAACACCCTGTGTGGGAACTAAACTAGAGATTTTCCTGATGGGCAAGTACCTTAAGCACTGCACGTGCAACTGGGCCATATTAAACAATTTCATTTGTAACGGGAGGCATAAATACAACAAGTTTATTATTGAAGTTTTTTCTGTGTGTGTTTGTTTTAACCTACTTCAAAACCAAGATGATGTTAAATTAAAATCAATCAAGCCTGGAATGAGCGCTGTTTGCAAATGCAAAATGCACTTTTAGATAGACCAGAAATTATTTTTCTTATATTCTTAATAGACACAATATTAAAAATAAAGACAAAAAGAAAATTCCTCATATTAACACATCATTATCTTGCAGCTACAGACTAGAAATTGGTCAATAAGGAAACCTTTTATAACAGTTCATTCCAGCATCACACCCATAGTACTTCAGCCAGGATCTGTGTGCTGCGATAGTAACAGGAAGCAAAAAGCGTTGTAATGTCTTTCAGAGACACAGTTACCCAGAACATTTTTATCAATGAAACACAGCAGTGGTTCCAGTGACTGCAATTTTGTAAGCTATGAATAACTGAATATTTACAAAAAGACAGCCATGTACACACACTTTAGCTAGGAGAGATGAAGGAAGAAAAATCCTATTCCCACTACAAATCCTGCAACACAAGTAATTTCTGACTTAAGTTTCTCTATTTGTGCACCTGAGGTCAACAAAAAAGCAGTTGCATACAGTAATTCACCAATACAACTTCCACAGGTAGAAAAAATTACATTAAACAGAAATAGTAGTACCCATTCCTACCAGGACAGAATGCTTCAAATCAGTTGTCTAGAGCAGGTGACCAAAATAAACACTTTTTTTTTTTTCCCCAGAGAGACCCTGTAACAACATTTACATTTTTTAAAAAAGTACTGTTTGGAAAACAAAGGTCTTTTAAAGAAATAGGAGGTTCTTTGAACATGTGAGGTTTTGATGAACAATATTGCAGTCTTGCCAACAGACCTACCACACAGTGTGGAAGAAAACAATGAACTAACAGGCAGGACTCCTGTCCAGATCACCAGCTCTAAATGAAACAAAAATCAGCAGAAGCCAAAATCCATCAGCATGAAAACAACTGCAAGAATAGTGAGAAACCAATACCACGTCTCAAACTCCTGTTTAGCCACAACTGGGAATCTGAAACTCAAATTCAAGAACAGCAGCATTGAGCTAGCGAGAAAGACAAAGGTTCTTTCACACTTCAGAGAAAAGCAGAAAGCACTAGAATGTACAACATAAAGCAGCATGGAGAAGGAAGGATCTTTCACACAACCCTTGTACGTAAAAAAGTCCAATTTAAGAAATGTAGCGACATGTACTTTATTCACCTAGCACTAAAGCTAACTTTGCCATAATTGCAAGTATCAGCTACCTGTCACTCCAAACCAGAATACAATATTTCAAGTGGAGTAGACTCACAAAGGATTTTAACGCTACCGTAACCACTTCTGATTTCAGACAGTTCCTCTCTTCTTGCTTGCTCACTAATTAAGTATTTTCTCTTAGAAATAAAAAACTTTGAGTCACCACCTGTAACCTTTTTCCTTCTTAAGATTCACCAACTCCTGTATGAATCAGCAATTTTCTTAAAAGAGCTTTCACATAGAACTAGAATGTCAGAAGTGAAAAAAGCTCAATTTAAAAAATAAATTTATTTTCGTCCACTACAAGATCATCTCACCCCCACTTTTTAGACCACAATAAATGAGAAAATAGGCGAAAGAGACTTAAAATCAAACCCAAATCACTGGCAACAACAGTGGGCATCTCTGGGTATCTCAACCAGTTATTTCAGGATTGATCCCATCTATTTACTAACTACTACCAGACATCCAGTAGGATCCTGAGCACTAAAGCCCGAAGGGAAGTGACAGTTCCTCCCCCTAGTAAAAGACTACAGATATCTCAAATTAAATACTAAAACAAAACTTAAAACAAATGGGTAACTACTTATGAGGGAGCATGAGTTCAGATGCTGGCAGGCAACCTAGTCTGTTTCACAGGCTACCCAGACTGTTTCAAACTGTTCAAACTTGAGAACTTCCACAGAGCAATAGCACACATGCCACAACAAAATACCATCTCATAGCTGTGCAGCACACAGATATCATGCCAGCATACTTAAACTACTTTTTTTTTTCTAAACTGTCTTAAAAATGCCCTCAAGTTCCTTTTCCCCCCTTCTAAATACATGCAGGTGAGTGCAAAACGTCATGTGTGCTTCAAGAACAGTATCATATCACATGTGAACCATGACAACACTTCTAACTAACAGAAGCACTTAAAACCTTAGCCCACACTAGGCAAACCTCTCTAGCTGTCACCGGGATAAAGCAACAGCCGCACTTAAGAGCTGATGAAATCTGATGCTTCTCCTTTGAACAAGAACTCTAGGGCAAGGAGGCTGGAAGTGAGGGCGTACCAGAATATTGTGCAACACTTACCACTACAGAAAACTACTTCTACTGAACATTATCTACCGAATTCAGCCTTCCTAGCTTGCACAGAATCCAGTAAAATCCCCAGCCAGGTGAGCAGCACAAGGTGCGGCGCCTGACACTACCCCCCAGCAGGCACTCCTCTCGAATACCACCACTCAACTATGATCAATGACACCAGGGCTTACTGAGACATGCCCGGTTTAACCTTGGGGCCCTCTGGCGCTCTCTGCCCGCACAAGGCCAGACCCTGAAGGAACTCTTCCTTTCTCAGACCACCTCTAATTAGGTGTGCG
>VZRU01008468.1:82757-114940 GCA_013398155.1 Pedionomus torquatus
TGTCTCTCTTGAACTGGGGAGCCCAGAACTGGATGTGGTATTCCAGTTGTTGCCTCACTAGTGCAGAGTAGAGGGGGAGAATGACCTCCCTTGACCTACTGGCCACCCTCTTTGCTATGCATCCCAGAATTCCACTGGCCCTCCTGGTGACAAGAGTGCATTGCTGGCTCATGTACTGGGACCCCTAAATTCTTCCCCACAGAAGTGCTTTCCAGCAGGTCCACCCCTAATCTAAACTGGTGCTCGTAATTCTTCCTCCTCTGGTGCAGGACCCTACGCTTGCTCAGATTCCTATTAGCCAAGTTCCTTTGGCTTGTCCAGGTCCTGCTGAACAGCAGCCTTGCCCTTGAGTGGAATGATCACACTTGGAATTCACAGTAATTAGAATAGCTAACTTCCTTAATTAGCCAGTTAATTCTGGTAAATTGACCAGAAAAAAAATTAATGGGTCCCCCCTGTCCCCAAGGTAGATGAAACAGTAGGACTTAGGACTTAGGATTTTTTCATACTTTGCATGTTTGTCTAATGACAAATAATGTCTTTTCATACTTTGCCTGTTTGTCCTTTACATTACCCCTGTATTTCTCCACAGGAATCAGGGATTTGATCAAACCATTCAAATAGTAGCTGCCGTGACCAAAGAAGAGTTTTGTCAACAGCTTACCAGCATTGTAGAGATCCCTGCCTTTCTGAGCTGTAAGCTCGCCACCATAATTTAATGTCAGCTGAGGATTAAATAAGAACCTCATGGAACACATACATCTTTCTAAGGTCTTCAATGTGATATACACAGACTGAACTCAAAATCTCAATATTTTTCAAATCCTTTAGCTATTCTTGTGGTTTGTAAAAAAAAAAAATAAATCTCAAATTTATCAGTGCTCTTCCTGAATGTTTGAAAATTGGGTGTGGTGTTTTAGCAATGTTTAAACCTGAGATACATAGCAAAGAGAAAGGAATACAGTGGGAGAAATTATTTGGGAAGACACACACTTGGCTGAAGTTCCCTTGTGAGGAAATAGTGCAGAAAGGACTTTTTTCTGCTGCTCTATAACAACTCAGGAAACCTGAGGGAATTGTGCTAGTGTTTCTATAGATTCTTTGGGGGAGGGGGACAAGACTGGCCAAACTGAGACACTTTTGAGAGCTGGTAGAGTCAAAATAGGAGAATTTATGTGACAAAGATCTGATGTATGAAAAGGAAGGTTGGTAATCATTTTGTTGTGTGTTACAGGGTGCTAAATAATTATATTTGTGTCCTCATGCACATGAAGACAGATTTCTATGAAGTGGCTAAGAAGGAACATGTAAAATAATGGCTCCAAATATATGGGAGTGTTCCTGTTTATTCAAAAGGACCCAGAAAGAAAGACTTAAGGATGAAAAGAACAAAAGACTTACTTTGTAAGTAATTTATAAGTCATTTCTGGCCACATTCAACACAGAGGAGGTTTGTAGCTCAGGCAGAGTCTGTTCAGGAACAAGGCAGAGTTGCTTTCATTCCTAAAACAGAACCGAATGTTCCTAAAACAGGGGAAACATGTCATAGTGCTGCTAATCCCTCTGAAGTAGGTCAGGCGTACAGAGATGGAGAAGATACGCCTCATTTGAACCTTATGAGGAGCACAAAAAAAGAAATGGATAAAAGGAGAAAACAAGGAGGCCCAGTTAAACAACTGCCTGAGCCAAACAGTACTGCTTTTGTGATTACTTCAATTACTTTGTCCTTTACAAAACTTACTCTCCTTTAGCTTTGTTGGGCTTCTGTTATACCTGTATAACTTCAACTTTTCCCCTATATGTGTGTGTTGCCTTTGCTGGCTTTGCATAGAATCATAGAATGGTTAGAGTTGGAAGGGACCTTGAAGATCATCGAGTACCAACCCCCCTGCCATGGGCAGGGACACCTCCCACTAGACCAGGTTGCTCAAAGCCCTATGCAGCCTGGCCTTGAACACTTCCAGGGATGGGGCATCCACAACTTCTCTGGGCAACCTGTACCAGTGCCTCACCACCCTTACAGGAAAGAATTTCTTCCTAATATCCAAACTAAATCTCCCTTCTTCCAGTTTAAAACCATTACCCCTTGTCCTATCTCTACTCTTCCTGACAAAGAGTCCCTCTCCTGCTCTCCTGTAGGCTCCCTTCAGATACTGGAAGGCTGCTAGAAGGTCTCCCCAGAGCCTTCTCTTTTCCAGGCTGAACAGCCTCCAGCTCCCTCAACCTGTCCTCGTAGGAGAGGTGCTCCATCCCTCTAATCATCTTGGTGGCCCTCCGCTGGACCCGTTCCAACAGTTCTATGTCCTTTCTCTGTTGAGGACTCCAGAGCTGGACACAGTATTCCAGGCGGGGTCTCACAAGTGCAGAGTAGAGGGGCAGAATCACCTCCCATGACCTGGTGGTCACACTTCTTTTGATGCAGCCCAGGATACGGGTGGCTTTCTGGGCTGATCTTTAGAGATAGATCTTTATAGTTTTCCAATTTCCATGTTTCCCACTGTTGTGGGAAAAGGTTGACGAATCAATCTGTCAGTTTAGGTTTCAACAGCTGTTGATGGAAGCATGTCCATTAACCACAGCTAAGTTTTGGGGAGCATTTGGAAAGAAAATATTTGAATTAACTTTTGTAGCTATTTGTTTTAGCCTTGATTATAAAATGGAAAGTTCAACTAAAGTATGGTAAGAACAAGTAAGTGTAAATGAAGGGAGATATGCCAACAACATATATTTCTCCTATTTCATCATACTACTGGCACTCACGCCACAAATATGTCTACATAGGAACTCTTCTTTACCTTGGTTACCAGTCTCTGCTGTGCACCAAGGACACCACCAAAATACATTGTTTACTAGACCTCCCTATCAGTAATTTCAGTGTTTCTCAAGTTACATGAGGAATACTGCTTTGTCCTCCATCATTGTTTTCCCTGTACAGTCTTTATGCTCACTGAACTAAAATTTAGCCCTCTGTTACAGGGTGGCTTTCCACTAGAAAAAGAAGAGAATTAAAAATTCATTGATTTTTAGGGGTGTGGTGTAGAGGCTATAGCTAGAAAACTTTTTCTGTGAGTTTGTTATTTCTTTTCCTATTTTATTGAATGTTGTCCTAGTATTAATTTGTGTAGGTGTGTCATGCTAAAGAAAGCTATTGCAGCATTTTTTTGTGTTTTCTCTTAGTGTGTGATAATAGATTCATGGCACTGCCTAGGGCAAATTATTGTAACACTAATTTTCCTAAAATATTCCCAGTTTCACCAGCTATTTCATTTTACATTCTATGTGGGATTTCTAGAACTATCCTCCTAAACTCTTGGAATTGTTTTAAATGAATTGTTTGTAAAACTCCAAAATAAGAAGTTATCACGTAGACAGCAGATATCTTGATATTTGCAATTTTCATTTGATCTATATGTGAACCTAACAAAATAATAGCTACAATATATTTTTCACTATGCAAATGGCAAAAGAGTTTGCAACTTGGTTTATAACTTAAGACAAATAGGGTAGTAAAGAATAAACTGGTCAGAAATAACTATTCCATGCATGTTTTAGCATGGATTTTTTAACCTTAAAGCTTGTTATATTTAAGGAGAATGGTTTAGTTTAAGACAGATTGATGGATCAGTAAGTACATATCACTGTAACTAACTATTAGGAACTCACCATGGCTCTGCCTTTCATATCTATTTAAAACTAACAAAAACTTTTATACAAGAGTTTGTCTTTTGACAAGGAATGTTCATATCTGTCCTTCATAAATAAGAGTACAAAATTCATTGGAATTTTAAAAGAGATATATAAAGAGCTTTCTTGTTCACATGAATCAAGTTCATCTGAATCTAAAGACTAGCCACCAAAAGACAGATAAATAATGACAAGATGATAAATGACAGATAACGACAAGAGGAAATCATAGTTTTGTTCATAAAGAAATCCAGTGAAGGTAACTGTAGCCATAAGATTTCTAATTAAATGTAATTTTCAAGAACATCTCTGACTAACTTTGAGTTTTGCTGTCCTGCATAAACATGAAGAACTGAATTTGTCCTGTCAAGCACTCCAGTCTGAAGGTAAGTTATCAAAGGTATTAGCATTGAAAATTGTATCTCATTATCAAAAAAACTCAACACTCATTTGTTGTTTAAGCTCCTTCTACAGGTAAGTTAATGTGCATCACTACACACACATTAGTGCCCACTAACACGTCTGCCCTACCTTCCCGAACAGCTGCTCTTGATCTTGTAGTAGTAAATAATGTAAAAAATATGTATCTATCTTGCCTACCTGTCCAACTACGGAAGACACTTAGCTACAGAGATGAAGTTTGTCATACAAAGACAGTACTGCACCAGAACCCAACAGTACTCTGTGTGCTTCCTACAGCCAGAGACGTCCATAACCTCCAGGGAGCAGATCTGCCAGAGAACCTCGTTCAGGAAAAGCATTGCCTGTGCAGGAACTAGAGGAACCGTTTGCTTGCTGGCTTTGAAAAGAAGACTGCTTAGTAGGGAAACTGGGACAGAAAGAATGAGATTTGGAACCCAACAGACAACCTGTTTCTGGTGAAATGTCTCTGTGTTGGTACCTTTACATATCTTCCAATGTACAAAATGGAGGGACAGGAAGTCATTTGCAAGTCTTATGTAATATCCAGCCTTGTAGAGGTGCATGCTGGGGGATTCCTCTGCCCACACCGTGCTCCATCATGCAGGCATGCCTCCACATCCTTGTCTTTGCGTAACTCAAGCATAGACCTCCTACAAGATCATCTCCCACCTCTAATGTGCATCTGTTCATTTTCTGCCTGTCAAGCCTCTTCAGAATTTAAAAGAAACAAGTTGCAAGAGATAGGAGAAGAAACTTTCAAATTTGAGCACATCAGATCTGAACAGATCTGACAAGAAATGTGAATTTTTATTGCCTGACTACATTTTCTTTCTTCTCTATTTTTCCAAAGTGGAATTATCCTGCTGTGTCAGGAACTATTTCTTGCAATATATTTTTCCTCAGCAATGAAAATATCTCCAAGGCAGAAGTGCTGTTCTCTTTTCAGACCTGACACCTCCAAAGCCTGATATATGTAGCTGAGTTAGATGAAAAGGTATTATTAGGTTTTTATTAGATTATGATGCAAGCTCAAGCTAGCTAGGCTCATCAGACAATAAATGTAGTGCAAACATCTTTGGCCAAATTACGCTCTCCCACATTGCTAGTTGACTGCAGCCAGTATTCCTCTCTACTGTAATACCAGTTCCGTTCTAACATTTGTGAGAAGGGCATGGATGTACATCAAGCATGATTTACAATGTCAACAGTCATTGACGTAGAATAATTCTGATTGTGCTTCCAAATTAAATCAGAAATAATGCAATTAAAGGCAGAGGAGTTATTCTTACTTACACAATACATAAATGCAAAATTCAGGCCTTTATCACAAGACTAAGATTTGTTAGATTGGCATGGCATGGATACTTATTTAGACACAGCTTTTTACCATCAATGATTTCTTGTTTCAAAAATAGCCATTTTTCAGCTCTTTTCTGACAGCTGCATGTTGTATTAATGAAATGAATCAAACTGTGTTGAAATCAGGTAGACATGGAAATATTCTATTGAATTCAGCAAGGACTGCACAAAAATTAGGTATATGAAAGCTGTACTGGGGGCTGCAAACACAGCAAGTGCTTTTTCCATTTTAGGCAGAGCAATAGCCTCACTAACAGTATGCAGCTCTCTTCACAGTACATCATACGCATTTTAAACCTGCTCTGAGGTTTAGGAGCTTAGCAGGAAGCAGTCTGCCCAAAGGCACAGATGTAAACATAGACTAAGTTTACAGATGTTCCATGGCAGAGTATCTACTGTGAACTCTATAACACACAAAATATATGCTGTAATATATTTTTAAAGGTTGCAATACTTCAAGACTTCCTGTGAGAAGAATAAAAGCTCACCTGAAAAGACAGCAGGTTTGAGAAAATGAAAGCTGTCATGATAAGCTAAGTCCTTGCTTGTAGTCAATTTTTGTATAAGCAACTCAAAAACATACTGTGGTGGAGCCATAAATCCAGATGCCATTGCCTGTAATTCTCAAACCAAGCTTCCACAAATTCCAGCCTTTGTGAATATCTTTATGTAGTTTGGATTTAGTGCTGAGATCAGCAACTTCTAATGAAAGCAGCAGGATAAACATGAAGAAATAAAAAAATATTTTCCAATGTATTGGAATGTATTTCTTCACTACCTTTTCAAAGTTTGTACTCATTGTCCACCACAATAAGAAAATATATCTTTATCTAAATACACTGATAAATAATATTTCTGCCCCCCTCCCCACACCCCACCNTATGGGGGTCGTCTTCTCTAATAATTTCCAAGTTTTAATAATGTAATGTTCCTCTCTCTCCTTTAGTAACACAAAACAAGTATAAGATCCTTATCCTGGACTTCCCGTTTAAGTAGTGATTACCTACAACACTGGGCATGTTTCTTATGTTCCCTTGCATGTTCCCTTCCTGCTGACCTGTGCATTATGTAAAGGGGAAAGGGGAGGAGGGGACAGGAGGAATCTTCAAATATACAAAGGCAATTAGCAACCAGTTATCCTCCTTTGATTAAATGCAACCTCCAAATTTTCCATATATACTCAAGCCTATTGAAACTTCCAAGCATGTTCCTTGATAATGAACGTGAACGGTGTAAAGAAAATTATTGATTTTTCTCTGGGGTGTTTCCTGTGCCAAGCACTTGTGTGATCCAGACCTAGAATACAAGGATGTCAAGGCACAAAGTCAAGATATTTTTCTTTTGAAAGAAAGAAGAAAAACTGTAGGGGGTGCACATTTATCTGGAGTGTGGGCTGATGATAGGGCTTATTTAAAACTTTCTTTCAGAGCTACCTTTCTGCCAAAGAATGCATTAGCAGTTATCTAGAAATAGTGTGGTTTTTACAGAATATGAATGTTGAAGTTGGTAAGTGCTTAGAGCCTTATTTGCCAGCCTTTTCCTGTTAAGTACTGTTCAGCTCCACAAGTGGACAATGAAAAACAGGTATAATCAATAAATGGGTTATGTAGAGTAACAATCTAAATGATGCTTGAAGGATATAAATATGTAGTCTTAAATGGCTCATTCCAGAGGAACCCTGTACTGAAAGTTATTTTTTATTGCTGAAATATTCCTAGCCACAGTGCAGCTTTCTACATAGTAACCATTTCATGAAAAATGTTCCTGGTCTTTCCAGTTCATCAATAAGGTCTTAAGCCTGACTTTCCTGGATGCCTTTTCCCCTTCAGAGAACCCTGAAATATATTGTGCACTTATAACGACTTACATATCCTCAAGTATCTTTTTTCCATCCATATCAGCTGATTGAGTAAGAAACAAGTCATCTCACTCTGCAAGCAGCATGTAGTTTGTTATATTACAGTTATTGAAGATTAATTTTCAGGGTCACAGACCTAACCCTATAATAAACTCCTGTTGCCATATATGTAAGCACAGAGAAAGAGGTATCTTGCAAAGCAGAGATCTGCTAAGCAGCAGCTGCCAAAGCAAGTCTGCTTTGCTTTTAGACTGCTCTCTCTGGTAAGGATGCTGTAGATTCAAGTCCGGCATTCTAGTCTGGGAACTCTTTGGTTGCTCCTACAGGCTGTCCCTCAAGCAAGTACACCATTTGGCATACTTTATCCTAACTATTGCTCACGTTGCAACTCTCTTGCCCAGTAGGAATATAGCTGTCCCACTGCTGAAAACACTGAGAAAGGGTGGAAATCATATTTCCGTGCCTTGCCCAGCAGAGCAACTTTTGATACAAGTGCTTCTGTAGTACAAGTGATAGATATTATTTGAGGTGATATTTTACATCTTATTCTTCTATTTTGTGAGTTTTCCCACAATAAATGAACAGGTAAACATGGGAAAGCATAAGACAATGATGACCTAATACAACTTCTCAGTTTGTATCTAAAGCCCCTACAAGCAAACATAAGTCATGTGTCGTAGAGCTGTATTAATGTAATAAAACCAGCAAGACCATAAACCTAAAGGCAACTGAATCCAAAGGTATCTTGAAACAATCACATTAAATAGCCGAGCAGACATTTATATGTGTAACACTAACAGAGCCTTGGCCATAATAATAATAATATTACTTTCTGCTTTGGCTTAATAGAGAATCCTACTTTCGGCAAACTGTTAGGATATAGCTCTAAATTATCAGTTTCATTTTGATCTAAATACAGATCCATATACATGGAATACATCCTGCAAAATCACAGCTTCTAACACAACAGCACTCTTGTTCCTCCTTTCACCTATCTTTGTGAGGAAGCTGATTTATGAGCCTTACTGAATTAGAAGAAAAAAAATATTGCCATTTAAAAAACAGTAAAAATTATTTTAAATGTTTGAACCCTCCAAGCAATTTCTTAAATGTAACCATATGATTTCTGTTGCAGAAGAGCAGAAAAAAGCCATAAGAATGCAGGGAGTCACCCAAGTCCCACCACACCCTAAGAAAAAAGTTCTGCTGTCATTCTCTAGAACAGAGGGCTACTATTTGGAAGTACAACAGACATTTTTATAAGGCCTTTTAACTGTCTGCCTACCATTTGCTGCTACTTTTGGTTCAGTAATTTATCTGTCCTGTGAAAAAAAGGCCAGACAATTAGAACAATTATTTGGCTAGCAGCAGATGCTAGTTGCTTCTTCTGTCCAAGAAGGATTGTGTATTTTATGTCCAGAATTCTAGGGCTCGGTACTATCCCTGAGCATAAATATCAAGGCAAAATATCAAATCTCAATAATACCTAGGGACTGTAGAGAAGGTGTAAACCCTCCCTTGAATTTACTGCAACACCAATCTTCTGCTGTTTTTACATTATGTTCTTACTTTCTAAAACTATCTGATAGAAGTACAGATAGCTTTTAAAGGGTCAGTCCTTGTCTTCTAGGCTCTATTTGCTAGCAGTAACGTAACCACCAGAACCTTCTATAGATAGAAAAAATGGTATCTACAGAAGGTACTTAAGAATAAATCAGTCCAACCTCTACTTTTTGCTTCCTGAAGTCTGTTTGACTAGGTTGAGAACCAGAGAAGTACAGGCTTGAAATGTGCAGAGCACTATTCTAGTATTCCAGGTTCCACAGAAAAACATTAACCTCTGTTGTAGGTGGACACGCTAAAAAAGCCTAACATTAAAAGATATTTCAATAGATACAGTGAAGAACCACAGCAGCTAGAAAATAGTATTGTCCTACTCAGAGCTATAAAATTAATTACACATTCATATAACCAACAGTAAGAACAAAGATTGTTGGCAAGTGTGCATAGCTACTGGCATAGATAAAACTTCACTGGCTACAATAGTGAACACAGCTATGGAAGAGTAAATCTCAGTTATGTTTTAAGCAAAACACATTAAGAACTGATTGGAGGCTACAGCCCACTACACCCTGAACTGCTCCCTGTGTGCCTAGGGCATATCTCTTTATTTAAAAAAGAAAAAACAACCAACCAAAACCAAACCCTTCTAGTCTATGTGCTTACAAACTTATATGGTGAGTGGCTACTGCAAAGTCCTCCTCCCACAAACAGCTATGCTAGGCCCCTGAGGGCATTAATAAGCTCTGTTGGCACTGATCAGACACACCTGGGAATCCATTCACACCCCTTCCCATAGGCCTTAGACCCCATTTAAGCTCAAGCGTAGGCTTTGTGTGTTGCTTTGAGCTGTGTTGTATGGGTGCTAGTTTTGTCTCATGAGTGTTTTTGGTACTTATGGTCTAGTTTTGTCTCTTATTTCTGCCTGAATGGCCTATGGGTCTGATTAATTCTCTTGTATTAGGCAATTGATGGATTCTCTTACCTATCCTGGGTATTGTATGTTATATTCAGATTCTGTAGGATGTTGTTTCAGTTAAATATGTGTTATGGTTACCTCTAAGTCACGGCTCAGTTCTGCTCATGGGGTTATGCTATTTTTGCTGTTACCTGATGTGCTAAGTGGGAAGACAGACTATGTGTGGAATGAAGCTATAAAAGGCTATGGTCAGTGTAATTTTTAAGAGTTAAGTAGTCTTCTGAGACTGTAGTAATACTGAGAAGCACCTAGTCTTAATTTGAAAATGGCTAGAAATGGGCAATCTGCTGTCTCTATCATCTAACTTTTGTTTTAGAATTTAGTTGACCTAAGGACAAAAGGAAGACCGTAACACTTCCCAGACAGTAAATGTTTCATGGTATTTTGTTATAATAGGTTATATGCTTGTCACAGACCCCTGGCAAAGAAACCAAAGGGATTACAGCGAATAGGATTTGTTGCTGTAGTTCAGAGTAGGCTGTTTAGAGAAACAGATTACTGGATGCTAAACTAATCTTCTGAAAGCACTTACTTATTCTCAGCCTGTAGAGGAATGGAGATTGCTGACAGTTTCTCAGAGAAGAGAGAGCTGAGAATGTTTGATGCTGCCTAGAACTAAAGATTTTTGTATATCCTGCATGCTTGACCAGGAACTATGAATACAAGTGTCCTATTCAGGTCAAACACCTATTTTTGTAGTATCTTGTTTCAATAAGCGGCTGGTAGCAGGTTCCTGAAGAAATCAGATAAGAAATATACTTCTGTACCTAGGCCAGATGCAGTTAAAGCTTCTGGAATTGCTGCAGTTTCAGTACTTATTGAATTGGATTCACCAAGCTACTTATGGTTGGATTCTAATTAGTAGCACTCTGTATTTTTCTGCAGGATAGTGTGGCAAACCTGGCATACTTAATAAGATTGCCATGCTGCTTTCACAGCTTTAGCTCTCAACCTACTTTTTTTTTTTTTTCCTGAAGAAATGGGAAGGCTGTTTGTTAAAATATAATCTGGAAGGAGGAAAAAAGTTAGAAGGGATATTTGGATTTCTGAGCTTTCCTGAGGCAAGAGAAAACAATGGAGTATGTAAGTCTCCTCTACTTCTTAAGGATGGCTGCCCAATAAAAGTGTCTTTTCAGTTCAAAATTTCCTTCCTTTTTTACTTGCAATCAATAACTTTCTTTCTGCTGGTACATCATACAGTACATCTTGCTGGTTCGTAGTAATGTGCAGAATGTCTTGCTAACTTTGAGCTGCTTGGCAATCTCTGTTCACTTGTCTGTTTCTCAAGACATTTGAGTGAGAGTAGTATAGTGAGGAGTTTAATGTTAATGAATATAAAGGGGCAAATCAAACAGTATCCTTTACAGCTTCTAGTTTTAAGTGGCAGCTTGAAAAGGCCTGTGTAAACCCTCCTACACATAATACTGTGTGCACATCTTAAGTATGTTTTTATCCTGAATATCTCAGTAAGGTTAATGAAGCTGATACAGATAATGACTGACATAGTCCAAGGTCTCCAAACTCACCAGAGTAGAATAGAGTTAAATGTGCTTCCTTCATTGTACTGTTCTAACAACTCAGTTATGTTTCCTGCATGTCATCTCAGTACTTTATTTGGAAAAAGCAAATACCTATTGCTCTCCAGGTTCCAAATAGTCATTCTTCATGTAAGGACAAATGTTGTATTGTGTTTGCTAATAGGATTTTTGCGGTCTCTTTTTTTTTTTTGTCATCAGGAAAGATTTTACTGACAGATATAATATTTCAGTTTGAAACACACTGGCTTTTTTTTTGGGGGGGAGTGTGTCCTGCGTCTATGTTCAGATGCACTTCACAAGCTGTATGATATTAAAAGTGAGCTAAGGGGTTTTTTTTTTCCAATACCTTCCCTCCATTCCATCTAGTTGCTAATTTCATGCATTATTAACATTTTGTACAGGTGAGTGCATTTAAAAAGACTCACATATCAGAATAAGCCCTAGCAAACAATGTTAGTATTATTTCTGGACTGACATACAAATTTGAAATTATAGCAAATACCATACGACAACTCATCCAGAATCTACAGAGTTTAAAGAAAAAAAAACTGCCAAGATTAAGTGAATTTGTGGAATTTCCCTTAGCTACCTATCTATGGATACTGAGACCAGGCTCTTCTTTCTCATCTGACTCAACCTAGATAGAAGAATTGCAAGGCTGGATCAGATAAATTTCTGTAAAACCAAGGGTCATGTCTCAATGCTGGGTAGCAACAAATTCCTAGGGACAGAGTACAAGCTCTGGTTGTGCATACCATCTTTCCTTTTATATCAAGGAAAAACCTTGCACTAATAATGGGTTTTGGAGCATTTCATTTATGTTTAATTGTCAGCAATGGATTTCTGTGAATTTGTTTAGCCCCTCTCTGTACCTGTTCATACCTGTTTGATCCTTTAGCAGTAGGTTCTACAACTTTATTATGCCTTGTATCACAGCTTAAGACTTGTGGCCTCCTGTGAGTTGCCTCTTAGAAGTAGTATTGCAAGAGATAGATAACAATTGTTTTCTTCCCCCTCCTTCTTAGCATTCTGTAAACTGAGTGCTGCTCCCTTGACTGAGGTAGAATATGAGCTGCTGATTTATGAGGGGAAAGTAAATTCCTGCTCTAGATGAAAATGCAACTTGCATTTTCTACCTCTCTTCCAGTTACTTGGCATTGTAGTATGTTAATGACAGCTTGGAGCAGGTGTGACTTCCATTTTTGTCTGATGAACCAGTTGTGTACTTATCTTTTGAAAATGTGATGACAGATTGGGAATGCATCCAGTTAGACAACCCATGCCCTCCTCAACACTTGCTTGTGTTGGTGGATGCTGGGCTCAGTCAATTAACAGTTTGTCAACAGCTTATTACAGGATAGCAAATTTAAGATAGCACCTCTTGCTAAGTAGACTTTGCTTCTCTTAGGATATCAGCACCTTGGTGCCTGGAAACATTCTATTTCCAGGCTGAGCCTGGTTTCCTCGCTGGTACTGCTGGCCTCTCATGCTGTGCAGATCCTCAGTCTGAACAGCAACTTTGTTGCTGTTTCTGAGACTCTGGGAGGTTTTTCTCAATTTTTCCTTCACAATGACAAAGAATTTACACCGGCCTTGAAATATTTTGGTGACAAATCAAGCCTTAAGTCCACTAAGACTGTGGAAAAATACTCTGCTTCGCAGAAGGTGAAGGGGCAATCTTATTTATGGAATTGTAGAACAGCCAAAGTTGGAAAGGACCTAAAAAGGTCATCTGATCTAGCCTTTCATGGAAAAGCATAGATGAGATTATCAAGCATCCTGCGTAGTTGCGTTTTGGAAACCTATAGTGATGGTGACTTCACCGCATTCCTGGGGAGGCTTGATCCTGAGTGAGCTTTCTTGTGTAGTCTAAGGTTATACGTGGATTATATATGGAATACTGTGTGCAGGGCTGGAGCCCTCAATATAGGAAGAATATGGACCTGATGGAGCGGGTCCAGAGGAGGGCCAAAGATGATCAGAGGGCTGGAGCACTTCTTCTACGAGGATAGACTGAGGGAGCTGGGGTTGTTCAGCCGGGAGAAGAGGAGGCTCCGGGGAGACCTAATTGCAGCCTTTCAGTACCTAAAGGGGGCCTGGGGAGGGTCTGTTCACAAAGGCCTGCTGTGATAGGACGAGGGGCAATGGACTTAAGTTGGAGAAGGGTAGATTTAAGTAGAATATTAGAAAAAAATTCTTTACTCTGAGGGTGGTGGAGCACTGGAACAGGTTGCCCAGGGAGGTGGTTGAGACCCCTTCCCTGGAGATATTCAAGATGAGGCTCGACGAGGCCCTGGGCAACTTGGTCTAGTTGGGGGTGTCCCTGTGACTGCAGGGAGGTCGGACTAACTCACCTTTGGAAGTCCCTTCTGGCCTGCATGATTCTATGAATGGCATGTGTACTTGCTCTTCAGCAGAACTGTAGGGTTTTGAGTAGACAAGTTTTTACTTGTTCTTATCTCTACAAGGCTTTACTCTCAAGTGTTCAGCTCTGTCTTTAAGATGTGCCAGAGATATGTAACAGCAAGTAGAATGTCTGGCTCTTTCTCCCTGCATTGTGAATGCTTGCTTCCAAATCTCTGCTAAGATAGATCAGTGTTTCTAGACACCCTTTACATTTTCTTCTAACTTCTTAATGTTTAATGTTCTTTTTAATGTTTGGGGTTTTTTTCTAATGTGGACAAACTGTGTTCTAGTATCTTTTTATTTGTAGCATTTTTAGACTGTATACTTACAGATTCAATTCTGTGCAAGGTACAGGTATCAGCCAATTGATTGGGCACTTCCTTAGCTTATGATAAGAGACAAATAGAAGCATAGAGTGCTTTAAGGATAAACAGTAATAAACTCTCTTGAAATTTCCGTTTCTGCGCTTAGTGCAAGAGCTGTATGGGCTAATGCTGTGGCAAATATTTCCATCCGTGTAGAATCAGAAAAAACACTACCAAATCAGAAAAGCAGCATTTAATGTTTACTTTTCCAGGTATACGTAAGTGCCCAGGGTTCCTGGGAAGCTAGTTTGCCCTTGTGAGAGCATCATTGCGTGTACAAAGTAGGGATGGCTTTCTCCTCTTTCTTTGTCTAGAAACTGTAGGTCACTAGCATGATTTGAGAGCATTGGCTGAAGATGAGACCACTCCCTCCCTGCTCTGTCTCTTCCATGTTGCCAGAGTAGAGCTGGGACAGCAAATTTTTTTCAAGCCTGGAATTCAGAGGGCTGCTGGAGGGCTGCACATGGAGATTTTCCTATGAAAAGAAGGATCATAGGCTGGAGGCAGAATGCTGAACTTTAAGTCTAAGCATCACTGGAGCCCATATTCTAGTTTGGAGATGCTGCCAGAGTTCAGGAAGGCTCTCTAGGCGAGCTTGCCTAGAGAGCCTTTTCACATCCATCCTTCCACTTCTGCATATGCACAGAGCCCTATATGGCTGAGGGCAGAAGCAGGAGTTATCATCTGTGTGATTTTTATTTATTTCTTTTTCAATGTCCATGCTGTTTATCTCCTTTATCTGGCTTAGTACAAATTGTATTTTGTGTTTGTTTGGGAATAGTATAGGGAAGAGAGGCTGGAAGGATTGTTCAAGGGAAATATGCTAAGAGTTCATTTGTAAAATTCATATGATCTGACCCAAAATGCTTTAAGATTAATTAAGAAGGCTTATCATGAAACAGAAGAGTAAAACCAGTATACCCATATGAAAGCAAATTGATGTTAGTGTACTCTCCTTCAGGGGTAAAATAGCCCCTAATGCAGCCCTAAATCTCTTGTAAGACCCATGGATTCCAGGAAATATGAAATCATTCTAAGTATTCAGAGATCTGACTTGATCTTTTTAATGTTTTGAAATTTTCTGTCTTGACTTCACTGTTTGTAAGAAAAATGTGGTGGTGAACCTCGTTTCACTTTTGAAGTACGCAGTACAATGAAATCTTTATTGAATATTTTATTATGTCTTTTCCCTTCCTCTCCTGCTCTTCCCCAGTTCTTTACGGCAGAAATCACTTCTGCGGTTCACTTTAATGGACCTTTCCAGCCCAGGGAGGATTGCTATAGGACGGGTATAAACCGGAGTTGGTTTTGTTATGTATGCTTCCTACTCAATGAACTCCATATTCAAAGATACTTTACCTTGGTAGAGTTCTACTGATTACAGTGGACTAATTTCTAACATTCCGATTTTAAATGGCAATAAAGCAATGGGGTTAGTATCATTGGAGCTGAATTTTCATATAGACTGGAAACTTTTTCTTGGCTTTTTTTCCAGTTGTTTACCGACTTGTGTGTTCTGGAGAACGGAAGTTGTAGGGGACAGTTCCATGTAGGTCTTGCCCTGCAGTTAAATTTTACTGACTTTAATCATAAAAATAAATGTAAGAATCTTCTATAAAACTATATAGTGTGTTAATAACCTGCTGTTTTCCTCTTGGGGCATATGTAAGCTCATGACTGGACTATTGATTGTTGTTCTTCTAAAGTACATTTGGAAAATTCTTTTGCTGCCTCTGTGAAATGAAGTTGTTTCACCTTGTGTCCCTGTACAATCCTAATTAAAAGTAAAGAGAAAAAAAATAAACAGAAACCAAATTATCTGCCTGCAGCTTTAGTAAAATTTTCCCTTATTTAAAAACAAGGGAGATAAATGGAATATGGTAAAATATGCTATCTGAATTTTGTAGCTCACAGCTTCTGATAGTCTACATTCTCTGCCCTGGAGAAAATTCAGCTGCACATAAAGATACAAAATAAAATTATTTCATGGAGGCCTTGGTGTTACTATGTTGGCAGAAACATAACAGAATGCTCACAAGCCTTCTCAACTCTTTTTTATGGAAAACAAGTGAGTCGTCTTTCTGGAATCATCTCCATTAATTATAAGGTTAAATATCAGATTTCCTTATAAAACTGAACTTCAACTTCGATAATTACTTTAAAAGGAAGAGTTCCATAGTCTTTCCTTGATTTTTTTTTTTTTCCCTTGTCAAAACATTGTTTCTTAATGCATTATTTCCATTATGATAAATTGAAGGAAAAAAAATGCTAAAAAAGGAACATAAAAACTGTGCAAGGCATAATGACAGATTGCAACTTGAATTATTGTACTTTCTTGGAAGGAGTGAAAATGGCCCCCTTTGCCCTCTACCATCAGCTTCTTCAACTATCTGCCTGGAAGCGTGGTAGGAAGAATACTTGCCTATTTCTTTTCCTTTGTGGTAACCAGACAGGAGGATGGAGAATAATAATAATAGGCAGACCTTTAAATTCTTCTCTCACCCTGTAGCCCAAAAGAGGGTGAGCAACCAGGAAGCTCTTAGGATATAATCTGTGTTTTTAAAATGCTCATTGAGCACTTTGTACCTTGCCTCTTGTTGAAACGCAAGAGAATTGGGCTCTTTGCCAGGTTTAAAAAGGTACTTAGACTGAACATGAATAATGAAGCATTTTCCTGTGCATTTGGATTCTTAATTTTAAGTAACTTTTTTTCTTTTTTAATTGAACACAGTTGACTTTGAGTATGTTACAAAGGGATATAAGCAGTAAGAAGGAGGTGGGGGAGGAAGTTGGGGACTACAGTAAGATCTGAGCTGAAGAGCTTCTGCAGGGTACTTGTGAGGAATGATCCAGCTGTAAAATAACTGTTACTAAAGATATCTTAAGATCATTGTATAATTTAGTCAGTTTTGAATATCACATCATACAGAGGAACACATGTACATAGTTTAAAAGAAGAGAACTGAAAAAATTAGCCCATTTATGCTAAGATATTACTTGAATACATGCTTGCTTTGAGCTGGCATCATCTCAACTGTGCAGCTCGGGGGATCAAGCTACTGGCAGGGTGAGAAGAATGGGTTCTGGTCCCTTCTCTGACATTCTGAACAACTTGCTTTACCTTCTGGTGCATTTGCATCCCTGTCTGCAAATGGACTGAGGAATATGGATAAAAAGCTTTCTGTAAAAGATATCTAAGAGAGCAATTATATATTCCTCCCAAATGTTTTACTGCTGTTATACTTGGGTTTTGTATTTTTTGTTTAGAAAAGTATAGTTAACCAGCAATGACACAGTCACTTGGTATTTCAAGATAGATGCACAATATTTAAATCACATGATTGTCTGTGGATTAGCATCCTAATTTAACTCTCCCGGTTCTTGAAATACCTTAATGAGATATTATTTTCAAAAGTCTCAGTACCGAGTAACTCTATTTAAATACTAAGAAAACTCTATATTCCTGTTTTGTTTCATTGGCATACAAATTATCAAAGCATCCTCTAGAAAATAATTATTTCTTAAGAACAGCTTTCTCTGGAAATTGAGAACAACTTCTTGGATAAATGTAAAAGTGCACTTTCTGAATGACAGTGTGCTAAGCCCTTCATCTTCTGAAAACTAGAAATTCTTGTAAAAAGTAATGAGTTACTGCTGCTTCTCTCCTGGAAATAGATGGCACAATTCATTCTCTATTGCTTTATGATATCCAAATGTCATTGTTTATTTAATGAAGACAGTCACTAGTTCCCTTAGGGGTATATTCTTACACAAACTGGGACTGAGAGTCAGAAAGTGTTGGGTTTGTGGTAGAAATATAGAGAAATAACCAATCTAATGAAATGCTGTGTGCAGATGTTGAAATGCCAGGAGTACCGAAAAATGCCAGTCTTTTCCTTTTAGTCTACGTTTTGAATATCCGCTACTGTCAGTTCTACTTGATTTGCTGATGTACATGAGTTCCTGCATTACAATCTGTTGAGAGGTACTTAAAAAATGAATAAGAGGTGGAAAGAAGAAAGCTGTTGCCGTCGAACATCCAATGAGAAACGAAAGCCAGAAATTAACATCTGTCCTGTCATAGGCCTTCCTGTAGAAACAGTAGCTCTTTTCAATAGATAACATTATCTTTGGAGAAGGACAGTGGAACATAGGATACTATTTTGACTTTGACTGTATTAATTAATTTGCACAAAGCAATTATTTAGCCCATACAAATGGCAATACAAAAGTATTAATTATTGCCAGTTAATAAATGCCAGTTTTTAATTAAAGAGATTTGATCCCAATCCTGCTCCAGCAGAACTGCCGCTTACTTTAGGAAAAGAGAAATTAACTCAAACTCTGTAGGAAAAATTAAAACTCTGAGCACATGTGTAATGCCATTTTTTTTTTTTTTAATTCTTTGGATATTGGATACTTTTGAAGGAGAAATGGATTTGTAAGGAAGAAATAGAAAAATTCATTAAAAATTTGTTTTGCAAATATACTCTTTAGAGAGAATGCAGTCTACATTGCACGGACAAGTTTACAACTCAAATTTCACAGCTTTTCTTCTTAAACTAGGTTTTATTTTTCCCCCTTGTACCAGCAGGTGTCTTCAGCTTCTTGTGTATTGGGAATACATTAGCAGTGGCCTTTATTAGCATAAAACCTGGCCTAAGACTTCCAATAGAAAAATTAGAGGAGATATCTAAAAGTCACAAATGGCTTCTGCTTTTGTCAGTGTTAAAGTCTGAGCATGTTATAAGCCTCCTGTTCAAAGCTGGTGTGAGAGAGCAGCAAGAACTGGCTATTTTACAGGGAAAGACAAGTGAGGAGCAGAGCCATGATAACAATGTATGTAGGAGGGATGAGGGTCAGATGTTAGACCGGTGACCATCAGCAGTGATGAGACAGGTCCAGGGTCACAACAAGAAACCCACACAGAGTGGATGCTGGTCAGACTCAAGAACATATAAATTTGGGTGCAGATGCACAGCAGGTGCCAGCAGTAAAGCCCCCACTTAAAATCACTTTCCAAAGAAAGAAGGAGCAGGCCCTCATTTACTGGAGCCCTTAGGAAAGAAATGGATCTGTTAGAGCACATCCAGAGGAGGGCCACAGAAATGACCAGAGGACTGAGGCACCTCCCCTATGAGGAAAGGCTAAGGGAGTTGGGGTTGTTCAACCTGGAGAAAACAAGGCTCTGGGGAGACCTTATCTCAGTTTTTAAGTACTAAAAAGGGGCTTAAAAGAAAGATGTGGAGAATATTTTTAGCAGGACCTGTTGCAATAGGATAAGGGGTAAGGGATTTGAACTAAAAGAGGGAAGATTTACACTATATATAAGGAAGAACTTTTTTACAATGAGAGTGATGAAACAATGGGACATGTTGCCCCATCCCTGGAAACATTCAAGGTCAGGTTGGATGGGACCCTGAGCAACCTGATCTAGTTGAAGATGTCCCTGCTCATTGCAAGGGGGGTTGGACTAGATGAGCTTTTAAAGTCCCTTCCAGCCCGAACTATGATTTCTAGCTTTCTTCACAAAACCTTTTATTAGCAAAGGAACTGACCTATCAGCTGGATAAATTACTTAATTTCCCTATTATGCACTCCTAGAAGGGGAATGTGTTCTGGGCCGACAGCTGGATCTTTAATATCCAAATTATGTTCACTGGAAAGCTGTTTGATGCTTTGCCACAAGCTCAGAATGCAGGTGACTACACTAGAACCAGACTAACACAGCATTTTGCTTACTGCCTTCTGCCTATATTGCTGTTGGTATGGTTGGACTCCAGTTTAGAGTAAACTGAAACCAATGGAATTTATTTCATTGAGTTTTCTGAACACTGGATAAATGCTGTATGTGTGATAATACTAAAAATGCTTGATTTTTTTTTTTTTCAAATTGAAATACATTTTGACTACTTATATTCCCACCTTTGTTTTTGTGTCTTCAAACACCGTTTAAAATTCTTAGCAATTGTTACCTTAGGATAAGAAGACTTTTCAAATATTTTAATATTTTGGATATCATTAGCAGAAATTGTGTGCATAGTTGCAAGCACAGTTAAATTGGCTATTGCCCTGCCAGTGTTACAGGCTATGGTTCTCCTAAATTTTTACAATCCCTGAAAGGATTAAAAACTAAAATTTAAGAGTTCTGAACTTGTAATCAATTAGACCTAAAAAAGAAAAAGAGGGTTCTGGCAATTAATATGAAGTCATTGGGGGCTTGGGGAAGTGAGTTTCTTACTGGGGGTTTTTGCTTGGTTTTTTTTTTCCTGGTTCATGTAGAGATGATGATTGACTTCTCAAAGTTTAAAAATTACTTCATAGAAAATGTAGAGGCTAAAACTATGTTTTAAATTAGAGTTTTAAAGGTCAGTAACTTAGGCCTATCTTCACAAGGGAAGTTGAGATTTGGTGAAAATATTTCATCCCTAAATGGTGTATTTCTGCTATGAATTAAAGTGCCTCAAAATTATATCTCACTGGTCTCTTATACAATCAAAGCTGTGTAGTGGAACTTTCTCTTGTATTTTCACTTCAGGCTAATATTTACCACATTTCAGACATTCAGTGTTCATTTAGAAACTGATGTTTCTGCCAAAAATAAGTCTCCATGAAAGATTTTATTTAAAGATCTGGATTTCCCTTGAAAAATTTACTTTCTGATAAATTTTCTGCTATCTCATGAGTCACAGCAGATCTATTCTTTCTGAATAGTGGGACTATTCAACATTGTGTGTTTTTTATGATACAGTATGGGTTCTTTAACTACTTAGGCTACTGCAGTTGTGGTTCTACTTGAAAGACTGTCTTACCCAGAAATAGGAGAAATTTTATTCCATATCTATGATTACTAATTAGAAAGTCTTTTTCCAAAGCCTCATACACCTCACAAGTTACCTTTTCAGAGATACACACTGAAAAATGCAGTACAGATTTGGATCTAAATGCCTAGAATAACTCAAATTTGAAATACTGAGGGCAAGGTGATTATGTGTGCATTAAAGGTAGAAGAGGGGCCACTGAAGAGGGAAACCTGTTGTCATTGGTGTGTATGTAGCTACTCTATTAAAAAAAAAAAAAAAAAAAGACAAAGGGAATTAGAAATGGAAGCAGGCCAGCAGAATGATAGATAGCTAGTAGATTAGTCAGTACATGGAAACTTTATTTGGCATTCATGTAGTCTTCGGTCTCAAAGACAAACCACAATGTTCCCTTGGGAGATTATTTTAAGATCCCAAAGAATGCATGTGCTGTTTTTAGCATTGAGCAATTTCATCATGTGCTCATCCAGCCTGTTGTTTTCTTAATTCAGAAGTAACAAGTGCCGAGCATCCCCTGGATGCATAGTCACTGTTGTTCTATGGGGGGTAAAGAAAAAAAAATATTCTAGTTTCCAGCTCTGCAGAAAGTTATTAGTTCCGCCCAAGATCTGTTTTATAGCACACTACAGCCTATGATTCTCTCATTTTCTTTTATAGCCGTGAGTTCCCTGCTGCTGCAAAGGCAACACAGATCACATTTGGCATGATATCACCTATGGGAAATTAGTGTAGATGCTAAATAGAAATCTAATTCAAATGAATTGTAGAATTGTATTCAAGGGTAACTTTCAACCAGAATTATTGAGGATTACTCTTAAAAAGAAGGGGGGGGGGCATCTGGTTTTGTTGCCTTAGGATTAAATTGTTTGAGTAATCAAGCCAAAAAGGGTTTGAAGTGCAGCTATGCATAATATTGCCATTTGGACTTGACTATCAAACTATCAAAATAGTTACAGTATCAGAAAATTCACTTTCTTGTGAAATGCACTTTCACCGGCATCATCACAGCTAAATAACAGTTATTCCAACAATATTAGTTTGCTCTTAGAATACAAAAATTATAGTTTATTGCGGAGATGATGCACGACAATAAATAAAAGCTTTACTGAGGAACATGAAGCCTAACAAATCCTAATGTCTGATCGGAGTTTAAAATGAAGCACTATTTACTACCAAAAGCCAGGTGGCAGATACATGCTGACTCAAGCAGATAGAAAGAGGCGCTTTTTTTGAATGCTGAAACAAAAAGAAAGACATTTATCTGCTTCCATTTCTTAGCTGATCTGTATAATCAAATCACCTATAAACTCACGTACACCAGGGCAAAGTTGAGTGTACTATCATATAGCATTGCTGTCTATTTCTCCTTAGAAATATTAAGTAAAGCTGAATATATACATGAGTCCTAAAAACTATTTGGAACCCGTTTTAAAGAACTTTGCCAAGTTTTGATTCACCAAAATAAGATGTTACCTCAAATTTTTACTAAAATGAACAATTCCAGTTCAACTCTCTAGTCAATATTGATTGCTGTCAGTGGCTGGGGAGTAGGGACAGGCAAGAGAAAGATTCATTCTCCTTGAGAAGCTTAACTGAGATCCAAAATACAGTTCCACTTACTTTGTTTTAAAATTAACTGTTTAATATTGGATAGTAGATGCAACCTTTGAGGTTAGTTCACAAGGGATCACCCTTTCTTCTCCTTTCCTTTATTCTCATCATGTACATCTGCAGCAAAGCCCAGACCTGAAAGGAACAGAACTGCTTGGGACCCAGGCTCTGGCCTCCTCTCACGCTCATCTGGGAGGGTTAAAGCTGTGCTCAGGGTAGGCCTGAAAAATAAATGCTATTGCAGTTTTTTTGATGGCATAATAGGAATGTAGGACTACAGCTGAGAGCAGCCAGATAGTAGCCTAGAATATTTGTAGTCTGTTAAAGAAATAAGACAAGAGGTCCAAGCAAGCTACCTGTAATTTTGTAGGATGAGGGTGTGCAGGTTAGGAATGGTCAAGATATAGCACTTAATAATATACAGCAACAATTAAGCACATGGTTGTATAAGTGCTACTGCTAATGAATAGTGATTGTAACTAGACTTACTGTTCAGGTAGAGTAACGGAACCCCTGGAAATATGTGACAGTAGCTGGTAGAAGAGTATAAGGAAATTGTAAAAGAAAGTGGTTGACTGTATTCATAAGGGAGATAACTTGGATTTTTTTCGATTTGGCTTTCCAAAAGCAGTATCCCGCTAGTGTCTGCCCTTTGGCTGTTGGGCATACTGTTATGCTTGGGGGGATTATGGCTGCTTGGCTGTTGATGGTGCCTGCTGCGACAGAGTAGCCAGTAAGTGTGACAGACCCAAGGGCAACAGCCATGAGGGGCACTTCTGGAGACAGCAGGTTTTCCTAGTCTATCATGCTCCAGGAAAGGGCTTTTTCCTTCTTTTCTGTCAGTTCAATGACAGACAAAGCCCTGTGGCAGAAGATGCTGGAAAGGCTCAATGCTTCTTTCTCTCCCATAGCTGTAAATTCATTTCTCTAATAGATTGCCGGAAAAGCAAGTTATGTGTCAGAAACTTGGCAAGAATGTGCACTATAGTTCTCTGTTCCCTGATGTAAGGGGAGAATGCTGTAACTAGGAGAATCTGTCACTAGAGGACATGCTGGGAAGAGCAGTACAAAGGGACTTGGATGGCTTCTTCCAGAGTCTATGCAAGACCAGTGGAATTGGTTAAAACTGGAGTAAACAAACCCTGCTAGATTCAAGTGTGGGCCATGAGTGGCACTCTACTTCACAGCCCATGCCAGCTTCAGAAGAAAAGTGCTTGGTTTGCACAGCACTGCGCCTGCACTAAAGGGTCATGCTGAACCTCAGGCAGCCTTACCAGGAGACAAATTTCACATCTGCACCAGAACCTATGTGCAATAGGTGGCACTGTTAGTTTAGAACTTGGGCAAACCACCCACAGACGAGTGGGAGTTGATGGTAGCTGCAGTCCAAAAAAAAATTTCTGTATGCTGGGCTAAACATCAAGTGAAATCTGTTATTGTAGGTCAGGGGATTGATTGACAAATATGTTCAGCCTCTTGCAAGAGTCAAATGAATTGTGCAGAAGCAACAATCAAATCATCCTCTGAGCCATGGATGCTATAAACCTAGTTCTATCTTCAAATACACATGTGCGATTTCTCAAAGAGATTAGCAAAAACTTTTGATTCCTGACATAAAGCAAAACTTTTTGTTTGGATTTTTGCTTTTGAGTTCAAATCTGGCCAATGTTTACACTTTGTTCCTTCTCCTTCCTCCACTGTTTTTTTCTGCAGATTTAATAACTACTTATGTCCTCGGTTCTTCTCTCCAGAAGGGGACATTTTTGAAGTATGCTTTGAAGAGACTTGATTTTAAATCTTCCACTGCTGTGAATGATGTAACTGACTTGAGCAGAGGAATTGTGTTGCTTTAGGTAGCTAGTATACTCATCAAATGCCATGTGTGATCAAGATATGTGGATATTGTGATTTCAGAACAGGTGTGCCAAGTTCTAGGAGCTGAATAAACTTCACACTCTACATTTCAGCAGGCGAAAGCTCTCTATACAGGATGTATACCCAGTGGAGACAGACTGTTCTAATTTTTAAAATCATGAAAGGCTTTTGACACTTGCTATATTAATTTTCTACTAAGGACACTAAGTCCTTAAAATAACTGTTTAGCTAACTTCTGTATGAACGGGCTCTACTTGCTAATACTAAAATTGGAAACACTCATTGTACTAATGGATTTTGGCTCTTGATTGCTTTACCTTTATCTTTTAAGCATAGATGTTATTATTTGAGCATTGGTTTTCTGAGTAAAAAGATAAAACGTGCATTTTAAATTAATCCTCCTTATCCTCTTTATAGCCCTCTCCCCTAAGAATTTCCTCTTAGAAGCTCAGAACTGCTGAACAACAGTGCAATTGCTAATGTGCAGTACTATCAGTTAAACCAACACTACTGACACTGCCTGGTTTTTCCAGCATACCTGCTCTTCAGCACCAGCATTTTTTCAGCTTGGCTTCTGGAAGTCTTCACTCTCAGGACATGACTTTACTAAGCTAGTTAATAAAGCTAGAGACCTCTATTGAGAATTATGGAGAGGTGTGTTGACTCAAAGTTTTGTGCTGTCAGTGTATTGCCAACTATCATCCTATTTCAATTCTCCATTCTACAAGTTTAAAAGCTCAATGTGAAGGTTTAGGGCTGCTTTGAGGGACAAAGTTAATCATTTAGTGATTCAAGCCCCGTGCCTGATATATCAAGCTTCAAAGACATGTTCACTTGCTAACTTCAAATCCTGAAATCCCAACAAAAGTATTAGCAGCAGGCTTTAAACTAATTTCCTGAATACCTAGAAAGGGACAAAAATCAGCTGCAGCTGTATACAAGGAAGCTGGGCTGAATCTTGGAGTTGCATCACACACTTGCATGCAATTAATCATCTGATTTAAGATCTCAAATTCTTTGAAAAAAAAAAAGATTGCTCTTCAGAGACTTCCTATAATTGCTTATGTTTCATATGCCTTTTTGGGAGGGGGAGAAAGCTTGTTCTAGAACAACTTGAAGTATATTCTCAGAAAAATGTATAGGCAGCCATTCTAAGATTATTCATTGACTACTATAGAGTATGAATCTGGAATATTTGAATTAAGAGTTATCTAAATTCTGTTTGAATATCATCCAATTGGAATCAAAAGAAGTACAGAATTTAACAACTAATAAAAATTCTGAAATGTAGTTATCCCTATAGTTGCTGGTGCATGCTGTGAGGACTGTCTTAAATATTTTTAGTGCTTTTTTCTCAAAGATAGCCAATCTGAAGGTGTTTCTAGGTTGCCATTACATCTGACAAACATTTTTTTCTCCTATTTTGATGAGTCTTTAGTGCAAATGGTGCCTTGAAAAATATTGCTCTCTTTGCTTGTGTTGTGGCCCAATTTTTCGTTTCTCTTTCATGTCACTATTGAATTGCCATGTCTTCTACACACAAAGTCAGAAACTTTGTCAGTATTTATACTCATGATTGTTGTCTGATGTATTTCAAAGTGGTGATATTAATCTCCTGGAGTTATCTTGGTCAATTTCTAGCAACACTGCTTGTCCCTTACCCAGTACTTAGGTACTGCACCCAGGACTTGGGAGTGCTGATGGACGAAAGGCTGGATATGATCAGGCAGTGCGCACTTGCAGCCCAGAAGGCCAATTGCATCCTGGGCTGCATCAAAAGATGTGTTGCCAGCAGATCCAGAGAGGTGATTCTGCCACTTTACTCTGCTCTGGTGAGACCCCACCTGGAGTACTGTGTGCAGGAGCCCTCAATATAGGAAGGATATGGACCTGATGGAGCAGGTCCAAAGGAGGGCCACTAAGATGATCAAAGGGCTGGAGCACCTCTGCTATGAAGATAGGCTGAGGGAACTGGAGCTGTTCAGCCTGGAGAAGAGGAGGCTCCAGGGAGACCTAATTGCAGCCTTTCAGTACCTAAAGGGGGCCTACAGGAAGGCTGGGGAGGGTCTGTTNGGAGGTCCCTTCTGGCCTGGATGATTCTATGGTTCTATGACATACCCAGGCTTGTGTGTGGATGGTGTGGTGAAGGGCCCAGTAAATGAGGAATTCACATTCCTCTTCTAGTCACTTGTGGTGACTTTCACAGGGCAGCTTTCATTTGGAAGTGCTGATTCAGATCTGCCTCTGACAGACTGATTGTGAAGGAAATGTACTCAGGTAGACCTTTCCATTAGCTTCAGTGAATAGTACATTAGAATCAAATTTCACCATACTTTCGCTGAAAGATCTAGAAGAAGCACTTCAGTTTCCAAAGTGAATTAAAGTGTGTTCCAGCAGTAGCAGGTGGTCCTTGAAGCTTCTGTGATACTTTCCCCTGTTGAGGCTTCCTTTTCATTGTGCTTTCCCAGCTAGTCTGTGACATGAGAGATCTGAATGTCTGCTATGCTTTCTAGGTGTAGAAATCATTTGAGAAGGTTGCAAACCAACTATCTAAGTCTGTGAGCAGGAATAAAAGTACTATTGACATTCAGTAAAGAACGGGTTGACTTTTTTTTTTTCTTTTCAAGCAGAACTTGCCTTGAGTAACTGTTTTCTTCCATTAAGAAGGCAAGCAGAAATAGCCCCATTAATGTCTTGTCCATTCTGGAACCTCTGCTGTAACCCTGTCACACCAAAAACACCTGTGCTATTTTAGAGTGTCTAGGCCACTTGCAACTAAAGCTGATGTAAAGATGATTTCCCCTAGAATGTAACTGCTCTTGCCTGCAGTTGGGATGGTTGATGTTATGGTTTGACTGCATATTGGAATAGGTTTCAACTGGAAACAATAAATCCTAGCCTCCGAACTTTGTGATAGGAAATAATTTTCAATTCTTTAAATGAAATTATTGAGATGCTAAGAGTTGCAATTGGGTTACTAATTCATTCTTGTTTAAAACATCAATTAAAAAAAGACACATGCCCCTGCTCCTTAGGAGATTATGCATGTCTGTATTGGGTGCTTTTTAGTTTTTTTCAGAGTTTACCAGCTCACTGGCCTTGAGAAATGTAGAGGGAAGAGATGTGCTCTAGGCCATGACATCAAGGGCCCGTGGAAATAGGCAGAAAATTAAAAGGAAGAAAATCCCTGGGGTTCCCTTGTACTAGTAATTTGCTGCATGCTTGCTCCTCGCACTTTGTGCAGGGCAGTCATCAATCCAGCAGTGTATGTTCTAGGTCTGCAGAATTTTGCTTTGCTAATATTTAACGTATACAGATAATTGTTTTAGTTGCACTAATGAAACCACTAGCATGGCTGAATAAAGATTTTGAAGATAATTTTCTGTCTTACGCTGCTAAATAAATAATTTACTAGAAAGAAAAACATCTTCTGGGTGAAAAAGAAGTTTCACACTGCTGCTCTGGTGTGAATAGAATTCTCCTCTTGCCCATTTCTTTTGGTGGTTGTTAGAAGCCCTTTCAGACCATCCACACGAATTTTTTAAAAATAAATATTCCTTAGTTGACGATCTTTAACTGAAATATTGTCACTAGGACATTCACCACTGCTGAGAGCTCTGAGCAGGTCCCAGTCAGTGGTGGCAGCTCATATGGCTTGGACAGCAGGTTGGCTTCCAACGTAACATTTCCTTCAGGGTCTGTTGGAGTGAAGCTAAGAATGACAGTAACTCATAAATTATATGAGGAGGTATAGCCAGAGCAAGTGGATTAAGATAGTTTATGCTGTGGTATTATAATTAGCACACTTATCAACTGGCTAGTGAGTAGTTATTGGATATGCTGAATAGCTAATTTCAATGGGACCGTGGTGGAATGAGGTACTTGCAGCCAGCAAGGATACTGGAGTCTGGATGCATTTTATCTATGTTTCCCACCATATTAAGACTATTGTGTGTTTGTAGACCACACAATTTTTTGACAAGCCTGTTGTCAGGCAGTACATCTAAAAGTACACTACTTTATAAATCTGCCGTATGGTTTGTCAGGTAGGTGTTTGGTGCCTGTCACACTTGCTCAGTCAAACTGTATTACATACAATCCTTTGCACGTGACAGAATAAGCATCTGTTTTGTGACATGAAGACATGTGAAACGTAAGTAAATCACTTACAGTTTGTATTACAGGAATACCCGTCAGCCCTGTTTGTGTATTGGAACTGGACTCTGCTAAGCACTGCACAAACACAGAACAAACAGTCCCAGCTCCAAGAGCTTAAAAGTCTCAACAAGCTGGATTTGAAAACGTACTAGTATGAATGTCTGTATGTAAGGAAGAGTCTCTCACATTATTACATTCTGATCAGTTCATAATACTGTAAAATATTCAGATAATCTGATCTGCTGCAATCCTGGTATAACTCAATTGAAATCAAAGCTATCACAGCAAGGTCGATCTTGGCAAGATAAATGCTGTATTCTACTACAAAAGCTCAGTCCAACCTCCTCTATGTGGCAGCCAGAGAGGAGAGTCTGCAAAAAAAAATATTTAAGAATCATCTTTTCCTCAGTAAGCCTTAAGATAGCAACACAGTTGTTTTAGATGTTATTTATTAAATATTGTTTAATTAAAAACCGGTGTAACTGATTTGGAGCCTGAACAATTCCCACTAATGCCACTGCAAATATTTTATTAAACTTTATTAGCAATAGGATCTAGCCCTTAACCCTTTGGAAACTGCCATCAAATTCAGGAAAAACAGCTAAGTATTCATTTGGTCAGCTGTCTGGAGACTGCAAATGTTCTAAGGACTAAATAGTTACTAGCTTTTTTTGTCACTGGGCAAAGTTTTCTACCAAGTTCTTGTTAGATGCATGTTCATAAAGCTGGGTTTTATAAGCAGTTGTCTTGCAAAGTTCAGAGCAATCTGAATGACTCAAAGCTGCTAACATGGTTAGGAGAGTTCTCCAATGCCTTCTCTTAGCTGGGTTTGAACTGAGATGCAAGCTGTAAGCAAATTAAAGTATTATTTGATCACCTTTCCTGAATATAGTGAGAATCAAGGCTGTTCTCTTAGCTGGCAAGTGGAATACCTCACAAGAGCTGTGTAGTTAGAATTACCAGACATTTTTGAGAATCTTCAGAGAAGCCAGGTACCAAATAGTCATAAAGCATTAATTGCTTTCATGGCAAGCAACAGTGTCCAGGTCAAAGTGCAAGGAATTGCCAGAAGAAGGTGGGAAAGGTTGTATTTCTGTCTGTAGAAGGTGTTCTGGGCAGTTGGCAGGATGAACGTTCTTTTCTGAGTACAGGAGTCAGGTTGGAGCGATGCTTGCCTTGCCAAACGCATTGACAACTCAGGCAAAGGTGTAAGAGCCACAGACTGAGGACTGCAAGTTGCACCAATCCAGCTGTAATTTAGAAAAAACCTGAGAGAGGTATGCCTAAATCAATTACTTACTGTTTTCAAGGTTTAACACTGTCAGTCTAAACATGTAGCAGCTGTTAATTACAATAACAAACTCAGAGGTGGGGACTACTGAGCAGAAAAATGCAGGAGGCACGCAGTTTCATTTCCAACCCATTTCTGTGAAAAGGACAGCAAACAGGCAAGCGGCTTTTTGCTGTTCTCCAGTGTCTACAAGCGCAGGTAGTGTGCATGGGGGTATGGGAGTGTAAGGCTGGGAGGGAGGACTCCTATGTCTGTTTTTTTCTATTTCAGGGACTTGAGACTTGCTCCCTGAAATTCATGGTATGTTGAGTTGCAGTGGCAAAGGTGACAAGAGCCTTCTGTTCCCTTGGGGTCTTCGTTACAACTAGTGTGGCTGAGAGTTGTAAGGAATTATCACTCATTGAAGCAAGCCCAGAGCTGAAGCTGACTCAGGAAAAACTCCCCCTAAATTTACTAGCAGTTATAGCTGCCTAAGAAGATAAATTCAAGTTAGCTAAGGAAATATACCTGCTGTGTGGCTCCACAAAAGCCTAGGGTCTCATTTTAGAAACTACGAGTGCCTCCCAGAGCTACAGTCTATATTGCTTCCAACTATAAATGCAAAAGTTACTCTGCATGATTGAGGCACTAGATTTTCTTGTGTTATTAAGCAAGTGAAATAAAATCAGGGCTTCCAAAGCTATGTTCCCCCTCTTCCAGAACTGTGGTTTTTGATTGGTTTTGACAATCCAGGGAATTTATTGTTAGGGGCTGCTGCCCACAAACATTTAGGTTTCTGTTGCAAATTCAGTCTGGTGTCCTTTGTCTCTCTTACACTATTTTGTCTGCTTTTTTACTACCAATAGCTACTTCCTTCAGAGTTATGTATCTCCATGTGACCGTTCTGAAGATTTTAATTCTTGACAAATAACAAGATAAAACAATAGATATCTCAGAAAGGAAATCCTTTGATAAGACAGAGCTGGAGGTGTGACTGCTAACCAACAACTTCAGGAGACTGACTAAGTTTTCTAGCCCAATCTGACCCTTATTGCATCTTTGGCAATTAATTTTAATTCATCCTTTTCTTTTGAGGATGATGCCCTTTTATATGGATATTGTAATCTGATAATTCTTATAAGGCTCTCAAGATGCATTGCTGTATAATATCTAATTACAACTTACATAGATAATCAGAACAGTGTTATCACTCCCTGACTATTTTCACATTTTGTCCTAACTGAATGAATGCCAATTCAATTGTTGCATGAAAAGCTTTTATAGTTCAAACTATATTTAAGAAACAACTTTTATTACCATCCTAACTGCAAATAAAGATGGGAGAGAATAAAGATAGATATATCATCTATTAATTCAGGATCATTTTAGAGAGAGCAAAATACTTAGTGGATTACTTAGGCTAATATCCTTTCTGTGGGCTGCTCAAGGTCATATATAATGGATGATGTATCCTTTTGTGTACATCTGCATTATGCGTGGTTTTTGGACAAGTTGTAGTCAGGTCTAGGAATTATGCCAATTTATTATTGGAAAAATTTATGGTATTTAGCACTAACATAGCACTTTATATTTTTCAAGGGGAATTATAACTAATTAACCCTTGCATATATACAGAGCACAATTTTTATCACAGATGTGAAATACAGTAACAGAAAGGTAAGTGATTTTGCAAAGTTAATACCAAAGAGAGAATTAACACTTAAATTGCTATTTGTCTGGTGATCAGTTGAATAGGCCATGTCACTTCCTCTATCTCCAATAAAGAGGTGCTAAAACAAGGACTGGATTATTAGAATCCAAGAGTGTTCTGTCTTATTTGAGGGCTTCACTCCCTGGATATTAGAGTTTGATGACAGAGGTGGGCAAGTAAATATCAAAAGTAAGCATCCTGTCATCAGGTCTTACACTGAAAACATCCTGCTGTTGCTTAGCAAGGACCCACAGCTGCCAGAGGAGTGGGGTTTTATTTGTTCTTTTAAAATTTACCCCACTTGGTTGACTTTTGTACTCCTCAAACACCTGAGACAAGCAATTGTGAGTGACTAAGTGAAAAGGTGAAAGCAAAACAGAATGTAACAGAAAGGAGGGACTGAAGAGGTACAAAAAAGGTTTCTTGGCTCAAAAATTTGTTGTTGTGAGTCATTATTGCCTGGGCTTGCCAAAGTCCTCTGACAGTTTTTTGTTTGCTAATTACCTATGACTATAGGAATGCACCTCTTCTAAAGCCAATTTCTCATCTCTTTCTTGGGGGGGCG
>VZRU01008468.1:114953-131466 GCA_013398155.1 Pedionomus torquatus
GCCATTTCCCTCGTCGTTTGGGGGGGGGGGGGGTGGAGAGGGGGAACAGTTATGGTTTTAATGAAGAAACTTGTAGCCCTATACTACTGAAATGAGAAAGAGCAGCTTTAGACGAAGATCTTGGATGGTGGTTTTCTTTGTGCTTGCCACCAGCAGACCTGCCTTTTTGAGGGAGTGGGTAGGGTGTCCTTTTTGAAAATGTTCTAAAGTTTTTTTAATTCAAAACACTGCATTTCTCAAAATGGCCATGTTGGAGGCTCTGACCTGGCATGGGTATAAAAATCTTCTGACTTCCTTTTTTCTCTTTCTCCATGATTCTGCTGGCTGATTGCCCTTGCAACTGGTATTCTCACTTGCTGTTTCAATGTTGTAGGGCATATTTTCAGGATAAGGCAGAATCACAAGAATGTGTTTAGACCCGATGGCACAGATTTATCCAATCTAACCCATATTTAAATCCCAGTGTTTCCCAAGCTGCTGTGAAGCACTAGTGCCAACCAGTAAGAAACATCAGACACAATAAATTAAGTGCCATCTAGCCCTTAGTTATATTCTCTGTATTACACTACAACCTGAGTTACTTTGTGGATTCTGCTAATCAGGCTGGAACACCATAGCTAGGTTTTGCATCCTTCTTCGGAAAAGTTTTAACATGCTAGTATGTATGTGATAGATAACCATACTGGTTTGTTGCTTTTTTTTATGGTTTGCAACTGTGGGTATGAAAAGGGGCTCTTTCCTGAACATTTTTAATTCAAACTGTCTCCCCATTAGCATGTATTGATCCTGTAACATTTTTATATCAGTACATAGGGAGAATCTCTGTTTAATTAGCTGCTAAATGCCAACCTGGTATGGTTTTGCTGCCTTGTGCCACAACTGTCACTTGTTCATTTCTTAGCATTTCTACATTTCAAAATTTGCATATATGCACGTATCTTGGATCTGTCTATTCACTGCACGTCCAAGTTTTCAGGAATAGATGTAATCGCTTGCTTGTCCTTTGTATACTATTATATCTATTTCTGTTGCTGAGCTTTCCATAATTGCCTGATTGGGGGGGATTTCACCAGTATCTTTCTCCCTTCATGAAACAAAGTTTGATTTCCTTCAGGGGTTTATTTTGGTTTGATTTAAAAAAAAATGTCTCTGGCTAAGAGATCTTGATTTTCATTGATTCTTCTGACATTATTATTGCTTTTTAAGAGAATGTCTATATGGTCAGTTTCTGTTTATCTCATAGTTTCTACTTATTTGTAAATATTGGCAAGTGTTATGATATCATTTGTGTCTGCTCCTCTGAACTTTTCTCCTCCTTTTTCATCTATGAAATTGTATGAGAAGAGGCCTATTCAGAAAGTCTCTCTTAGAGTCTGGATTTCATTTTTAAGTCTATGTATCTTCGGAAAAGTGGGAGAACCTTATTTTACTATGGAATCACAGAATGGTTTGGGTTGGAAGGGACCTTAAAGAGCTTTGAGATCCAACCCTCCTGCCAGGGACACCTCCCACTAGAGCAGGTTGCTCAAAGCCCTGTGCAGCCTGGCCTTGAACACCTCCAGGGATGGGGCATCCACAACTTCCCTGGGCAAATTTTATACCCCATACAGAGCAACAACTCCAAAATACCTAAAAGAAATTCCAACCAGAACAAATTTCATCCCCAACTTGTGCAAAAAAAAAATAATATATATATATCTATATCTATAAAGAAATGCAGAAATACTAGCCCAAGTGGATAAATTGTGCTTCATTTGACTTTAGAACTTATTTTCTCTGTCCTGATATGTCTTAGGTAAGTTGAAGCAGTCATTCCTGTATAGCTACTGCTTGGCCCTTGCTCAGAGACCCAAAGTTGAAAGCTCTGCTCAGACTTCAGCATGGCCTTGCAAAAGTGCAGTTTAGATTTGTTGACTGTGTCTATACCTGTTTGCCACTCTGTGTGTTAAGAACCCTACAAAAGGGTAGTTTTTCTCCTCTGGAAGTATGGGCACCATAAGCCAACTGTATTGGGATCTATCTCAATATTTTATTTAGAGAGTTTCTTTTTGACCCTGGGAGGACATTGGCTGTTCTAAAGGATGAGTGCATTTTCATAAATGCTTTTTATTCTATTCAACATTGCTGTGGCTATTCATATTCACATTAAAGTCCAATTCCTGTTTCCTTACAGATTAGGTTTTAGAATAAGTTGTGTCTGCAGAATAAACCAAGTGATAATGAAAGCTAAATGGATCACAAAATGGCTTAGGATCTGATATGCATTTGAGGTCACTCTAACCCTAAGTACTGTTTTAAAGTTATAACAATGAGAGAAGGACAGTATAATCTTACTGTGGAAGCATAATTCATCTGGATGTCTTTTGGTTACCCACACTATTAGGCCTATTAAGAATCTGAAACACTCTGAAGAGGCATTAAAAATTGTTGATGAGAGAAGTTCCCATCAAAGCCCATTAGCATAAATGAGTGGTCACAGTAGCTGGGGCTGACATACTTCATATTCTTTCCTAGAAGAGTAAGTCTGAACTTCTGAAGAGCTTTCAGGCTCAATCTTATTCAAAGATTATCGCAGATGCCACTTAGCATTCCCATCGTTTTCCATGCACTTTTTTGTAAGGAGCAAATGTTCTGAGAACAGGGCATGAATTCATTTTAGTAGATAAAATAAAGGTGGGAGGAGGGGAAAGAACTGAAGCATGACTGCAAGGGAGGACAATTTCCCGGATTCTCAGCTTTGTGTACCTGTGGAACAAAAAGACTGTCAAACCTCAAAATGGTCACTATATATTCTATAGAAAAGAAAGAAAAGCTCCAATTCTGCTGTTGGAACCAGTTAACAGATCCTTGGATATTGAAACATCACACGGATGAAGGAGGCATCAGAACTTTGTGGTGTAATAAACCTGATGTAAGTATAGTGGTACTTAGCAGTTCCAAACATTGAGCTACATAGAAAGGTCACTGAGCAAAACCTATAGCTTTTTCTTTAAAAAATGAAACTAATCAATCAGAATTATTTCCCCCATTTTTTCTGTAGTAAAAGTCACCTCAACTAATTCAGGTTTATTTCTAAATGTCTGTATCCACAAAAACTAAAAGAGCAGAGTGTGCTGGCTCAGCCTACCTGCGGCAAGCAGCCTGGATAATACAACCTGCCAAGCTAGGACCAGCAGCGTAAATAGGGTGTGTGACTGGACTTCACAAAAAGGCTGTGAGCACATTTGTCCAATACAACTCATATGAAAGTGGAAGACAACCATCAGTCAGGATTATCAAGAGGCTTCTGAATAAAGAAGGCATCAGCTTAAAGAAGTAGCATTTAAACAAGCATAAAAGCTTCCAACAATGGGGAAGAGACCTTGAAGCAGAAACACAGCTGACACAACTGGGTTTGGCACTGCTAGAAGCTTTCCTGTTGCATCGTGACTTGCCCATCTGGGCCTGGCCAAGCACCCTCTGTGGTGGACACCAGGAGTAGCCTGCACGGAGGTAGGGCACTGTCAGTACAGAGCGCAGTGAGCAGGGGACCCCACCTCGGGAGACTGTGTGAATGTTGGCATATGTGTGAGTACTGTATTGCAGTTTTCTATTGTGGTGCTAATAAAAACACAGCCACTGGAACGTGGAAGTCAGGAAAAGTATTTTAGAACCCAAAGTGCTTTGAAACAAATTTAAGTTGAAATATAGCTATTTGCTCCCATCCTTGAGGCAGGTGGGATGTTAAGCTGGAGATGCTGAATAGTTTTGTGGGTTCCATTTTCAAAGAATAGCTGGGCATCCAAGTTGGAGATAAAATTCTCCATACAATCCTCAGTAGTTAAATACCTGACCACCTTTCCCAATGGACACTTTGGCATTAAGTGTTCATGAAGACATGGATATCTTAGCAAATCCCTACCTGCGTATCAGAGGTCTTGTGAAAGTCTTGATACAATTACAGGCACAGTCCATGTGCAGATCTGATCCAGTACTTACTTAATCCCACTTAGCTACACACAGACAGATCATTATTTTTTAGCTGTCTTACAGTAATTACAGCAGGTTTTGTGCTTATTTAAACCATCCCATGGGAACAAATTTTACAGGAAAGTGTTCTGTCTCCTTAAATTACATTAAAATGGATTAGAAAATGGAGTTTTATTTACCTCTTGTGATACGATAAGTTCAGAAGTATCTAATGTAAAGAAACATTAACCATTTTAATAATTTATTTCTAATTTAAATGCTGTTTATACTCTAAACAAATTTTAAATGCTTATTTGTAATTATGTCTTTAAATAATTTGCTTAAAAAGGAGAAAGGTTGAATCACTGATATATTAGAATGCATTGCTTATTCATGTCAGCATAAACATGTAAAGTAGGGAATAAAATTAGTATTCTTAATAGCTGACAGTAGAACAGGAATATCTGTAATCATGCTTATGTTCCTTTGCCAGTTGGTCATATTGTTTGGATAAACAACATTAAACAGAAACAGTATTTTACAGGATTAGCCACTGACTAATGTCTTGATATTCCATGCAAGCATAGATCCATGAGAGGCATATTCCTGCTTTTTTAATTTGTCATCTTTACAAAATCCCTTTGAAAAAGTCATATCAATTACCAAATGTTCTGAATAAGACTGTTTATCAATATAGATATCTTTTTTTTTCTGTTTCACATACAAGTATATAGCTTTAGGATATTATACAAATTTTCCCTTGGATAACTAACATACACCTTAGTGTGTGTTCTTCCAAATGTAATAAATGAGTAAAAGATGGGCTAGAACTTGTCAAAATAGCATGGTGGTCCTTCTACTGTCCTCACCCCAATAACAGATGGCGTTTCTATTTGATTTGTATGTTTATCGCTTTTCTAAATTTTTGTCATAAATGTTAAATCTCGGATTCTGCCTTTTTTTAACTGTCATGTTTTGTCTCAGATGATGTTCTATTAATGGGAACAAGCTCTGGTTATCTATCTTTTCTTCTGTACTTTATAGTTCTTCTATGTAAAAGACTTGTCTGCTGTAAATTCCTGTTGTCAGGCAAGTTATCCACAGCAAATATGCATTAGCTCCTGATTTTATTGTCATTAAGGAAGCTCTCAACTGTGCAAGCTAAAATTAATATATGCTGGAATTGCACTACAAAGACTTTGATTGTTTAGGAATAAGTTTGGTTTCATCTACGGGCCAGTGCTAGGAGCCTTATTTCTGAAATATAATAGGAATTATTATTGTCGTATTTTAGAAGTATGCTAGAAGTGAGCAAGGTTATTTCTCTTTTAATCTGATATATTGTACTCCACCAGTTATATTTGTAATGCAACGCTTCTTGAATATTCATATGTAACTCCTCATAAAGTTCTCTTAAAATCGATACTAAAAGGCTAGAATTACTTGAGCTGTTGCAATTACTGACTGCAAAAAAATTGTTCTCTGCTGAACACTTGCAACAAGAAAATCACTGCCAAAATGCTGCTGTTAGAAAGGGTGTTAAATAGTGAGCATAATTCACAAGCTATTCTGGAGTTTTATATAAAATAGTTCCCTAATGGGTCAAAAGCCATGGCAGCTATGTTTATAACACGCAGATTCCTGAATTTAGACAAATACTAGGGTGTTTTATTGCATAAGGATTTCAAGATTCTTAATCGTTGGACTATTCAACGTTTTAATAGTAAACCTATGAATTGTCTTCATTGGGTGACTACTCCCATGCCACAGAATGTTTGGCTACGTTGCTGAATCAGGCACATCTCTAAGACCTATCTCTTTAGGTTTTGATACAGCAGTGCCATCTGGATATATTTTAGGGGCGCACCAGAGCTGTTTTGGCACACCCAGCCTGGTTGGCTTAGAGGGCCTTGGGGGAAGTTTAAGCTTAGCTTGGAGAGGATAAGGACTTCAAAATGCAAGCTTTCCTTTATCTGTGAGCATCTAAAACGGTTTCTATCTACTGTGGTGGGTTATGCTGGTTGCTGCAGAAGAACATAAAGTTTTATCTTGCTTACTGATTTGGGAGATGGAGATGTAGAGATACTATACAATTCCCTTCAAAGGCAGTACTCCAGATGCTATGGAGTGGCAACACTCCACATGCACTTTGCATGGTATCCTCTTTTTGTTCTCTGTGGGCTATAACTATGCCAGAATGGTTGGCTTTTAAATAACAAATGGAGAGGGAGTGTAAGTATTTTTTGTAGACACCTCGCTAATATTTGTCTATCCTCAAAGTTGCCTACCTCAAATGTGAAAGAATTTTTTGACCCAAATGTGCAATACAGGTAAAGCAAGCAGCTCTAATCAAGAATGAATACTAATGCCATGGGAAATGATCATGAATACAACGTAGCAATTTCTTAGTGTATCTGGGGAAACTAATTTGTATGCCATGGCACAGATAAAGCACCCCTGCTTGCCACTGTGTTAAACCTAGTTAGCTCTGGAGAATCTTCGCAGATTAAGTAATGCTGTATAACAAATCCACTAGAGAGCAAAACTATCCCTATACAGGTAGCACACCCCTTTCTGAAAGTCTAACTTCAGGAAAGGCAGAGAAGTATTATGCTAAAGGGTGTTTACTGCAGACAACTAAACACCCAAGATCAGGAAATTAGAATGAAAGTATCTCCAAGACCTAAGTGCAGCAACTCTGCTATAGTTACACGATATTTTCAGTAGATACAGTTCTCTTGGATAATGTCACTATTTTTTGTGCACAGGTGATTTGCATCATTTGGTATTAAGGGATACACATAATATCCCTTTAAATTTTTAATAGTATTTTCATATACTGAAAACTGTCAGTGGTATTATGTATTATACACAAAACAACCTTTCCCTTTTAATTTTCTACCTATAAAGACGTGTTGTATGTTTCCCTCTCTCAAATTTGTAACAGAGGTGACAGATTTATTTCTGAGTAGCTGTAGATATAAAATACCTAGCAGAAAAATAGCTTTTAACTCATTTTTATAGCACTGTAAGGCAGTATTTTCCTAATAACCTTTTCTCAGAGCATAGAAATACTACCATTAGAGCTGGGCTGTGGCTGTCTGTATCTCTTACAAAGAAAGAACTCTTCCACAGAGGTTAAAACTCTTCATTAGAGTACAAAACTTAAAGTATTCAAGCAAAAAAAATCTAACTCCTATCTGTTTTTTAAGCTTTGAGACATTTAAAAAATGTTATGCATAGAAACCTCTTGAAGCTAAACTGTTAGAAACACTACAGGCAAAATTCAAACAGCTATTGTATGTAGTATGTGCTGCCTAAGTATGAATCTTCCACTTTTGCCAAAATGTCAAGTATCTCCAAATATATTTCCCAGTTATCTTAACAGGCATCCTCTCACTCAGACTTGAACTTCATTTGTCAAACAAGAAAAATCTTTATTTGGTGTTAACTTTGAAAATACAACAGTTGGCCATTGGTATGATTAAAACACTACTTCCTGGTGACTTTGAGAGTAGCTTTGTCTTCCACCTCTCATTTTGAAATACCAAAACGTAAAGCCAATTAATTTCTCCTGCCAACAAACCTTGCTCTTATTTAGGGGCTAAAATCACACTTTGGCAGCAGCATCCAGAATCCTGAAAAAGATGCATCTTCTGTCCATTGCAGATTTTCCATGTACTTCAGCCAGATATGCCATCTGATTGTTAGGCTAATATTTGACATACATGAATAGTCCTAGCCTGCTGCATGCATGGTTTCAGATCAACTGCGCTTTTTTTGCCACAAGCACAGGTGAAGTGGAGAAGAACAGAGCTGAGTGCAGCAGACTATTGCACTATAGAAGGTAAGTAACACCAGCACTTCCCCACTATGTCTAGAGCACGGCCACATATAAATTCCTTTTTTTCCACTAGGTCCCGGGGGGTGGTAGGTGCAGGCCACACATAATAAGTGGCTGTGGCAAGGGTTAATTGCTGCCTCCTAAAGACAGAAGGGAAATGAAGAACTGATTAATTTTTGTTTCATTTGGGAAGTGGTGGCTAGTGTTTTCCTAAACTAGCAGTCTCATAAACTGTTCTCACCTGTGATTTATCTACTGATCCATCTTGCAGTCTAGAGGCTGGCAAAAGGAGCTGTAATTGGGCTTGATTAATTGTTTCAGAAAGGAAAATATGTATTCCTCCTGTTGAAAATGTATGTTTCAAATAATTTTATTTAGAAAATTAAGAAAAAAAGAATTGGAGTAAGCCATCCAGTTCTCCATGAAGATATACCTGTGTGCCATCTTCCAAGCATAACATTTTTACTGTTTAATATAAATAGGAATATGTGCATGCAGTGTTTTGCCAGGAACGAGCATGGGATCACAGTGGCAATTCACTGCTTATCCCTTCCAGGCCACTGTATATAGTACCTGCAAACTGGTGTGCCCTAGCACTTCTCAAACGCAATACCTACCCACCCAGGGAGACAAAATCCCATCTGGCAAGAAATGTGAATATGAAGTATCTCAGGCTTGACCAGCACCTAGAAACAATGATTCACCCACCAAATAAGACTGGAAGATTTCAAAGCCTTTCCAACTTTATCTAAGTCTGTGGAGTCCTGTTATTCTCCAAAGCCATTGAGGAAAGAAAGAGAAGACGATAGCACCTCCATGGCATATCAGAAGTAAACCATTTCCTACCAGGAAGTGATTAGAGCACTTTTGGAGTATTCTGCTAGGCGCTATATAGAAATCAGTCATTCTTGTCTCTCTGAAGCTTGATTTGAACTTGCTAGTCTTTCAGTAATCACAAATGTTCAGGATGCTCTGTGAAACTCTTTCTACAGATCTTTGTTATGATTGTTTGTTGTTTTTTTTCCCCCAAATTTAATCATGTCACAAGTTATTTTCTTGCCTCCATTTAATGAAACCCCTCTCCTTCTACATAACTGTTGCCACAGCATTAACAAATTCTGATCTTGCTCCCTATTACCTTTTAAAGCAATTAACATCCCTGTACAGCAACCTGAGATGCATGTTGTTAAGATATGCTACAAAAAAGAAATACTGACTATGTCCATGGACTTCCCTCTACAATCACCGCAATACCATTTTGAGATTCACAGTTTGTTGTCTTTCCAGGTTGCATTGCATTTTCTGTTGCCTACTGTGTTTTGTATTTTTCTATGATAAAGCTAGCGCTTCTTTAGCAACATTCTGTGGTGCAATTAGATAATCTTTGCAGCTTGCAAGGTGCTAATCGGGTAATACCCATGTCCATTTTTTTGGATCAGTAATGTGAGACAGGAGGAGGTTTTCACTGATGAATAGTGGTAGAGAAATAGAAGAAACAGGGAGATCTGACTCTCAAATGCCAGCTTCACAGAATACAGAGCCTACCTTTGTGCAAAGACAGATATATGTTTACCATTTTGCATGTCCTATCAAAAATAGATGCCCATCATTAATCTCTATGTAAAAGTCTGGATTTTTAAACAGATGCATCTCCCTTGCTAAAGGCCAGTTGAGTATTCATGTCCCATTTCTATCTGTGAAAATCACCTTTTGTGAACTGATCCCAGGAAGAAATCAGTATTTACAGCTCAATGGAAATTACTGAAATGCCAAGGAAGATTTGTACTGTGTATGAGCAGGCACTTGAATTTGAAGATCTCTTGAAGCAGGACTGACACTGCTCTAGCTTTGCGGTGATGACCTCACATTATCGAATTTTTGTGATTTTGTTAAAATGCCAAGTTGAAGTCAAATATTGGTTTCTCCTCTGCTCTCTTTTATATGCTTTCCCTGAACTAGTCTGCAAGTCAGCTATGCTTTAATTAAAATACTTATTCAAAAATAACTCCTATGATGTTAGCTTTGAATAGTACCAATGGTTAGAATTTTATTTACAAACATGATATAAAATAATGCTAAATGTTAACCATCAATTGATGTTTATATAATGTTAACTACAAGATCCTTTCCCCCACCCTATACTGCTCTGTAAATTCTTGCGATTGCATCATATCTAAAACATCTGTGTTTTTTTATCAGTGCTGTGAGGCATGTAGGAAAACAGAGAAATAGTATTTGATTAGGTTTCTTGGAAATCTGGACTCCGTTCTCAGCTTGTCTAAGGCTTCTTGTAAGATTGTGGTCTCTTAGGGGAGTGATAATACTCACTTTGAGCACACTTCCTCTCTTTGTCTGTGTCGCTGATTTAGATAGTAATAAACAGCCCCTGTCCAAACAGTTAACAATGTGTATGTGCAAAATTCAACTCATAGTTGAGTTGTTGGTGTATTACAGAATTATAAAGAAGTTAACATATTCTTGGCATTGTAAAAGTAAATAAAGTCTATTGTTCTTGGTGGTTCTGTTGAATAAATAAAATATATATTTCTTTAATTGGCATTTACATTCAGATTAATTTGGTAAGCAGACAGTCTACTTGCAGATGATCTATGAAATACTGGCAACATGGATGGTCAGAATATTAATTTAAATCAGTGCATGTGCCAGATATTCCCTATGGCTACTGCAAACCTCACTGTGTTTGGAGAAGTCAAGTGGTATTCTTTATCATAGTCTGTGATGTTCACTTTTAGCTTTGTTTTGCTTGCAGTTCTTTATCTGCTGGCTGCTCTGAAACCCGAGATTTCTTTACAATAATTGCTGTTCCTTATTTGAAATTATATGTCATGACCTTTTATATATTTACAAGACTACTGGGGAAATGAATGTTGAATCCTAAATTAATCATCAGCTGTTTCATCAAAAATGTTGCATAATCTCATAAAAAGATAATTGCAAGATACTTCATGTTATTTGCTTTCAAAGGGCCTGTTTGAACTCCCATCAAAGCTGATGGAATGACTTCAAACGAAATGTGATTGGGCCCTTCAGTTTGACCTCTTAGTCCTCTTCATCTCTCTTTTCCTGGAACAAGTGGACTTTGGGTATTGTGGGGCTGAACATCTGATAAAAAAATAGGAAGAGAAAATGCGAGTAAGGTGAACAGCACTATGTTGGTGATTTTGTACTGCTATGGAATAGACAGACATTGGCTGTTTCTTTCTCTCCCCTTCTTACTAGCTCTATTTTGCTCATAAATACCACGATGTAGCCTGTGGTCTTCTTTAAAAAGGCATTCTAACTCCCCCATTTAACCTCCTACCTCTTTCTGACAATGTCTTTGTGCTTCTAACAATGTCTTCTGGTTGGGAGGTTGGTAAATGTTGCTTCTGATTGCTCAGCAGGCATCTTGTTAGAGCAGATTGCCTCCCAGACAGCCAAGTGCTTTACCCGTTAGTGCTTTTCCTTGCCACAGATTTATAGTACAAGACATCAACTGAACCATTCATTGAACCTGTATGTGTAGCTTCCTAGCATTTACCTAAATCCTTGTCTACTGCAGCAGCTACTGTTAGTTCCTGGTAAACAGCACTCTATCTTTTTAAAAGAGAATTCACTAAATCTTGAAAAATCCATACTAAAGTTATTCATTATTAGGCAGCATAAGAGTTTGGACAAGACAGAACAGCTTTCAGCTTACTTGGCTCAGCTTGAGCTTTTTGGTCATGGAGGACATCATTGTTCTTAGTCAGTCTGACTTTGGAAGTTGCACTTAGGCTGTTAGTAGACTGTAGGAGACTAAGTAGTCCTTTCTTCCATTAGACATGTTGTCAATGACCGCAGCTTTTTTTTAAATATCAGCAATGTTAAGAACTGAATTAAATTTGTCAGCTTCTCTGAAGTGTTACTGGGAGTTATTTTCTTGCCATTGTTGCAACTAATTCTAAGAGATGTTGTAGCTCAAGATTGTTCTGGTTTGGTGTGGAGCAGAGTCAACTTTCTGTTCAGTGAGAGAGGCTCTTGGGCATCCTGTTTGCTGCGGCAACTGGGGTCAACTGACCCGGTGGTTTACCCCATGTGTAGGGAAGCATGGTCAGGTCAGGTGACCCAAAGTGACCAATAGTGTTCCATCCTATCTGCCATGCTCACTGTAAAAGCTGAGGGAGTAAAGGGTTTGGGTTGGCTCTCCTTTGGGTCTTCTTCAAGGACTCTTCTTCAGTGGTTCTCTTTTCCTCAGTGACTGATGTCAGTTCATTTACCTTTGATCCCCATCAAAGAGGAATCCAGTTCCCATTCTTTGAACTTTCCCAGTGCCTGCCAGTGACATCTTCCTGGGAACTTGATACGGTTTTGTGTACATTTAGATATATTGTGTCTATTTAATTTTAAATTTTATTTAATTTTATTATTAATATTTCACTAAAGTAATTTTTTCTAAACTCATAGATCTCTTTGTTTTTCTTCTTTGTCTTCTTGGAGCAAAAGGTGGGGGAGAGCATCTGTCGTCTTGTCATTGGCCAACCAGGCCCAAACTATGACAAAGATTTATATCACAACACAATTGCTCTAAGCCTTAGAGCAACTGTTTTCAACTATGGAAATAGTGTTCCGTTGTTTTGTGACTAATGTTTTGTCAGTTGTGGAGCTTCATCCTTTACAACTTCAAGTTCTGTTAGAGCCAGAATGAGGATGAGAAGTCTGTGATGATTCAGAATAGTGTATTATAAAAATACATATGAAAAGAGAATAGAGAAAAATGTTAGTGGATTAGAGTAAGACATAACATTTTAAATGAGCTGCTTTATTTCAAGGTAAGATATACCATCAAAATCTTTTTCCCTTAATTTGTGAGTAGTATCAGAAGACACAACAGCATTTGGGAAATCTAAAAAAAAAATTGGAAATATGTCAAATTGCCAATGCAACAAACTCAACATCAAATTTCTCCTTAACTTTCTATCATCTGAAAGAATTATAAAACCCTTTGTATAAATGTTTAATGGAAGTTAAGTATACCTACTGGTATACAGACCTGTAATTTCTAAGCTCCTTAAACCAAGCCCTTGTGCTATGGTGATCGCTAGAAATCCAGGGCATATATATGCTGGGCTGCTTGCCCTTAGGAACTAAATGGGCAACAGTCATCTAGAGGAACCTGAAAATTAAGTAATTCATCTGAGTTTAAGGAAAGAAGATTGGGTAGATCTGAGAACAAAATGCACTTTTTCAGACTTATAATAGCACACCCTATTTGAAGACAAACCATCCTGCCTCCAGCTTTAATATATTAATTTCTCTAAAACTTTACCAAACTTGTAACCCAGGCCTAAATTCACTAGATTTTATGGGATGCAGCTCCATTGCAGTAATGGGAAATACAGCTGAGGGCTGTTTTCCTTTTTCTTGGTAGAAAAATATTGCTCAGTCATAGTGATACACATAATAGTTTTGTGGGAGTTACAGCAGGGAATCCATAGATAGTGCATGCTCACCCTCTCATTATGCTTCTAGAAGATACCTTGAGAGGACTTCTGTAATTTTAAGACACTGCAAAAAAGGCATAAATTGGGCAGTCTCCTTTTTGCATGAAGCACAGCACTCCCCTTCATTTGGCTACAGAGTTTAGAGCTCGAAATTTTTGGTTTCCAAAAGAGCGAGGGATATTTTTGAGGCATTATCTGCTTTGCAACCCATTTAATGTTTTTGTCTTTTAGTTCAACTCACAGCTAAACTTGGGTGTAAGTAAAAGCAGATGAGACAGTCTGTTTTCCAGTTGGTTCTAATCTGTGTATGCAGCTGGGACATTAGTTAAGAGCTAGAAAGACAAAGAAAAGGGGAAAGTGCAGACATCGCACTGGTGTAAACAAATGCACAGCTCTGAAGCCAGTGGACCTTTGACAGTTTATACCAACTGTGATTTCACAAATCTGGTGGACAGCGAAGACTTTCGCAGTTAGCTTTGGCATTCTTAACCATGTTTATGTTTTATGGACCTGGTTGTTTTAACAATCTACAAAAACGTATTATGCTATAAACTAATGGGGACATGGGAACAGGTCATGTTAAATAAAAAAAGGGGCTGGTGGGGCAGCAGGGAAGGATCTCACCCACCATGGCCCATCCCACCTGTGAAAGAGCAGGGCAGCCTCCAGCCCGCGCTGTCAGGCACCTCCGTGGACAGGATGGCAGCCTGTGGGTAGGATCAGGCCCAGTGAGGGGAAGCAGGGGTCAGACACAGCCCCAGGATGGCAGAGTCAGGGGGATGGGCTGAGGTCAGGTCAGGATGTTGGCCCATGCATTGGGCTTATGGCTGGTGAGAACTGGGGTCCAGCATCCTGGAACATCGCTGGGACAGGTACTGACAGCCCCAGAGAAAAGCACAAAGCTCTGCTAATTGCCACAGTACTCAATTAATCCTACTATGACACGAAAAGAGTCACAGTGGAGGTCTCAGGTGCTGATGGGCCGTATCTTCTGTCCAAACCATCAGGGGTTTGTTCTTCCTCATGTACAGAGGAACATGGGCTGTTTAATGTGGAATGGAATTTCTCACCTATGGAGATCCATAGGTGCCAGCTGCATACCAGGTGAATCTATCTGGAGTAAAATATGGTGTAGTAGAGACTGGGTCATATCATATACACAAACACACTATCTGTGTTGTAATTTCAAACACTGTGCATTAATCGTTTTTCTCCCAGTGTTTTAAATACATTTGTGGCACTGACATGAATGGGAAAAAAATGAAATTATTTTGTCAGGAAATGGACTTTTGTACAAGATTCCCCCTCCCTTTCCAATTTCTTTTCGTGCAGCAGCTGCTGTTGCCAGGCTGTCTTTGTTGCTATGGTGGTGTTTTGTGTGCCAGAATTTTATATTCACTCTTGAAGAGTCACCTGATTGAGTGGCTGTGCCACATAAGTTATCAGTCTCACTCATAAAGATAAAGGATATATCTGACTGCTGACGTTATTTATGTATGTCATCTAGTAAATGGATCAAATGAAATATAAACATTCCAGTGGCCACTGGGCGTGAGTTAAGTATTAATTTAACAGGTGAATTATTTTAGTAAATGAGTGACTAAAAAATAAATGATGGTCTCTCTGGGGACTACTGCCTTTAGTAGGTTTCATTTCTTAACATGACAATCTTACACAAGGCAGTTTCGCTATACCTTGTGGCACTCGTCTATCATTGGTAAGATTTGAATTCTACTGTCTGCATTATTTGAGAGGTGCTCCTCTCAGAATGAGTGAGCTTTTATCAGAAAGATAGGGTTACGTTTTCAGTATTTCTTTTGTGGAGAGTTGTTCCGTAGAACTTAATAATCCCGCTCCCGCTAATAATTAAAGTATAATTTGGCCCAATTTAAAACGCAAATAGGGTGATGTAATTCTGGTGAAGCTGAGTTTTTCTTCAATCCCAAATCCTGCAAACACTGCCCCTTATGTTTAACTCTTAGCGTGTCATGTGTGCCATACCACTGAAGCATTTTTTAAGGCTGAGGCCACTGCTTCTTTTCAAATGTAGACTTACACCAGGAAACTCAGCATAGCAAGTGACATTTTTCTGAAGTCAAATTTAAAAGAGTAAAATTTGTTTTTAATGCATTTCTCATATTACCTCATGATGTAATCTTTAGGTATAGCTTTTGCCATATCTTCATTTGATGTGACTTTGATAAACACCTTTTGTTATTTAAAGCAGTTATTGTTCCTTTCTTCTATTTGACTACATACATTTCAACGTTCCTTTCTTCTATTTGACTACATACATTTCAACGTATGAATCTAAAACATACTATCTATTCAGTTTATTTCCCTGGAAATGAAAAATCAGTACATAAAAATTATATAAAAATTAATGCTTTGTATTCAAATAACTTTGTATTATTGACACGAGGCAATTATTTTACTGCCCAGGCTGAGGATTTTGAATGCACAAAACTGAAAACATCCAGAAATCAGTTACTGCAGCAAGATAAGACCAGCATGTATCGCATCTGATACATACAACTTTGAATACCAGAGTAAGCCCACTGCCAAGTTTATTTCTAACAGTACATCTTCAATTTCTTGCAACTGAAAGTTAAGAAGAACTGTAAGTTATCCATCATGCTTCAGCTATCTAGTGAGGCTTACTGCACATTTGGAGAAAGACGTCTGGATCTTCTTTTGCCAGACTTGGTCCAACCACCCAGTAAGACACTCGTACTCTGGGTGTAGAGATCCTGTCGAGTGCAGCCCGTTTGCAGGTCACTGATCCCATGCTTTGTGGAAAAGAAAGCTGGAGTTTAGCCATGCACTGAAGTTAAGTCCTTGCGATGCGTACTGCGTACCGAGAAATGTGTTCTTAGCTGGAGCAGATGGTAATAAAACAACAGTGATAACGCCTAATCTGGCTGGCTGTGTTGAAACTAAAATTCCCACTGATTTCACCGAGCCCAGGATTTCAGCAAAGGCTGAATCATAGGCGCCTTCCAGAAGTGTGGTTTCAAAGGCACAGCCATAGTGCCGGTTCCTTTCGTGCTTCTTCCTCTTACTACAACAACTCCGCCTGGGGAAGGGGAGAGGGCCCGGGATGGAGGCTGCCTCGCCCGAATCCTTCCTCGCTCGGCGTGACCTCGGCCGGGAGCCTCCTCCCCCGGAGCGGAGCGCGGGGACCGGCCCCCGGCGGCTGCTGCGCCGGCCGCCGCCGCCAGGTGGCGCCGCAGTGCCG
>VZRU01008468.1:134375-144443 GCA_013398155.1 Pedionomus torquatus
CGCGAGGGGCAGGTGCGCGGCCAGGCTGTGCCGCGGCGGGGGCAGCTGCCCGGGGACGATGGGTGCCCCCGGCCGGGCTGCGCTGCGCGGTCGCCGTCTGGGGGCCGGGCAAGGGCCGAGCGGAAAGGCGGTGTTAGACCGCCGGCCGTTTGCCGGGCAAACTTTTCTCCGAAGGTTCTCCCGGCTGCCTTTGCTTGGCCGGGGGGGGCTGTGTTGAGGCGGCTCCTTTCTCCGTCCCTTCTTCTCCTGTCGCCCGTCCTTGTTTTGCTTTGCACGCTGTCGTTTCTGGAGCCGTAAAATAGTTGTTTCAGCCTGTTCCATATCGTTCCATCTCCCGTTTCCTTCTGGCTCCTGTCCTTCCCGTTGTCTCTGCCGCAGGTGGGGTTGTCAAGCCCTGGGTGTGTTCTCCCCAGGGCTTGCCGTTTGGGTACCCCTGTTCGTTGTCTTTCCTCTGCAGAAGGCACTCTTCTTTCTTGGCTCATTAGTGTGTGAGACTTGCCTCGAAATTGCAACTGCTTTACCCCTACCACTTGCTGCTTCCCAGCCCTTTGCACTGGTATTGCCTTACATAGGAGCAGAGCGTGGTTTTCTCTTCACCTTTGGTAGGATAGCTGTTCAGCAGCTGCAATTTCTTTCTTCACTTGCCGGCTATCCTTGTGACTGTTTCAGAGAAAGGTAGTCTTTCCACTTAGCTTTCCTTTCCTCCCCTCGCACCATGAAATTGTCCGCTGTGCTCCCCAGAAGGAAAATGGAAAGGACAAGTCCTCTGCTAGTCTTCTTCCTACAGTACAACATTAGATGTTTGTGTCTCAGTTTCACATGGAGGAGCAGTTGCCCCAAAAAGTCTGTCTGTGAATGATGTCTGGAGACGGAGGAGCACAGTGAGACTTGAGCTGTGGTAGAGGAGTGGTTTGCAAGGAAGGCAAGTAGTCTGAATGTCAGGAGGACAACTTGTTTGAGAGCCGTAACACAGCTCTCAAAGATTTTTTTTTTTTTTCTGTGAATTCAGCTTTGCTAAAGACACCCACAGCAACAACTGGAGGCACAACAGAAAGAGGGAGAAAGAGCAGTTCATGTGTCTAACAACTGTTCTTGTCTTGTTACATATTGCTATTTTGCCATTGCTTTCAGCCTGTCCAGTAGCCAAATGTGTGAGCCTGATCTCTATAAACCTGTGATAAACACTCTCTAGGAGGGAAGGAACACAAAAAAGCTTGAACAACTTGTAGTGTAAATTTTTTTAAAAATAATAAGCTAATACATTCTTAATAAGCTCAGCGACCTGACCTTGTCTGCAGTAGTAAACATTGGCTTGACACAGGTTATTCATGTTCGGAAGATAGAGGGGAGCTAAGCTTGAATGACTTGCCTGAGAAAATGTTTTCCTTCATCTCATTTTCCGTAGTATAGGAAAAGGCAGCATAACCTCTACCTTATCACTGCAGCTATTATTTTGTTTTAGGTAAGCTACCAAGAAATTTCCACATGCATGCGCAGAGATTTAAGTCTCCAGACTGAAAGTCCTAGCAGTTAAGCCACAGCTTAAATTGTTAGTTTAAATGCTATTTCCCAAGTAATATACTGTATACATACAATTTGGAGGAGGAGAGGTGTTCTCCATGCAAAGGCAATGTTTGGTGGCTAACCTGTCTGCTATAGACTAATTGGAAAAAAGATTTTCAGTTGTAAACCTGAAGGATGCGGTAATAAAATATGACTGAATTCTGCCAAAGGACATGCATTCCAGCTTAAAGGTATTGCTCAGCGATACACAGGTATTGCCTGGAATGTGTGGCTGAGATGAGAGAGTCCTGTGGTGTTTAGTGAGTGCTTTCACAGCAACCTTGTGAAAGTTGATGCCTATTGAGCTTCACGATGTATGAAGAATAGTGGCATTAACTCATTGCTGGCTGTATGTTGTGTGTGTACGTATGCATTTTCTGCATCCCAGCTCTCCCCCCCCCCTTGTGTGTAGTGTTTCTTCTCACTAGTGGAAGCCCCACAAAATCAAAGATTTTGAGAGAAATTAATGCCCTTTGGTACTCTGGCTGTAAGAAAGTCTTGTGACTTGAATGCATGTTTGGTGACTGAAAAGTGTTTGCTATTGAGTAGCCAATATCTACTTCAGGTCATTGTCTTCTATCAAATTAATCTGCTTGAAGAGTTTTGTAAAATGGTGATTATTAATCTGAACCTCTGTGGTCTCTTGTGTAAATACACTTGAACAAACCCTCCAGTAGAACAATAGGCTGTAATGAGAAATAGTAAACTACAAAATGTAACAGTAAAATGGAATTGACCATAATGAGTACATTTGATCTGTTGTGTTAAGAGGGCTGTTCAGAAACACGGAGCTCACATACTGGTGTTTATTACACACTGTTTTCTATTTACAATGTCTGAGTGAGAGCGGGAGTTCAGTTCTTCGTGTCGCCTGGGTGCCAGGGCAGCATTCACTCTTATCCAAGATATACCCTTGTTGCATACTTCCCTGCTGTTTTGCTTTGCAGTTTAAAGATGGCTTTTTTGAGTTTGATTTGCATTTCATAAAGTAAAAGAGTGTTTTCAGTAAATTCCTATGACCTATACCAAGTTTCAGCCCCAAGCAAAGTTTTTCCACCTAAGTTACAAACTACTGAAAAATAGTGTCTTTTTAAAATGGGAATGCTGAAAGGATTTAAACCACAGCATGAGAGGTGTGTAAGGAATTTCATGGTGTATAGAGTAGCAGTTAGTAAAGCATGTATTTGCTAGCTTTTTAGAAGTATGCTGCAGTGTGGTATTCAAAACAGGCTGACAAAACCGTAGTGATAGAGACTTTCAATCCGATCCATCCATGGACTTCCCACCCTGGGCTTCTAGTGGCGCGCTGCCTAGTTAGTAACTCTGAGGCTGATAATAAACAGATGTGGTACTGCTGTTGTTATACGGACCTCCTCTCTGAGGAACAGCAGCCAAGTCTACATCGTGTTATGCATGAACCTCACCCAGTGCTGCCGCACCCCCTCACCTTCTGTATGATGGTGATCAGCTTGAAAGAGAAATGCCTCCTCTGAGCTCTGCAAAGAGGAGAGGAAGAAGTTAACATCAATCCGAGATCATGTACAGGCAGGTGGAAAGCAAGCAGCTCAGGAGGCTTGAAACTCTATTTCCCATGCGGACTACGTTCAGTTTCTAAATTGCAAAAGCATTAGGATCAATTAAAATTTTGGGCTTTGCAAGACAAGTCACACTTTTGCATCGGGATAGGATGTAATATCACTTACACCACCCAATGCCTAATAGAGTCTATTCACAAATTCTGGTTTGGGTCAGGATATAAAGCACTGAAGTCAAACAGATGATTATTGTCCTGTTACTTTGCTTTTCCTCAGACTGTTTCTCTTTTATTCTATAACAGGTCATAAACCAAATTTTGGAGTTAACTCTTGTTCTTCATGTATAGATTAGATTCACAAGGCACCGGCCAGAAATAGTTGATGTTTGAATAGGTGAAAGATAGAAGTGATTGGTTGCTTAAGAGTTTGGGGTTGGTTTTTTTTGTGGATGTAGGCACTCATGTTTGTGAGTGAAGATGCCAGTTAGCTGAGCACTTGCTCCTTCAAATCGTGTTTCTTTATGCTTCACTTGTGCCTTTATAAACACTTTTCCCTTACTACTGGGAGGAGACTCCAAGTCTCCTAAGTACTGGTCTGGTCTTTGAACAGGTGCAGTATCTTACTCCTAGAGAGAAGCAATAGCTGTGAGAAGGAGGGAATGCTTAAAGAATTGACTTGATCCACTCTGTTGTAGTGAAACCCAGGTTGTAATAGGTCTTCCTAGTGAGAGTTTTAAAGCAGTTTAATAAATAAATAAAAAGGATGTAATTGAGTCCACAGGTGAAGCTTTTTTTGTAGGGGGTTAAACTTAATGTAGCAGAATTTGTTGCCAGCTGAGGAGGTTAATGAAACCTGAGTATAAAGGGCATCTTCTTTCAGGACCAATCTGATGTCTGAAGAGGCTGAAACCTGCCTTAGCTGTCTTTTTTTCCTTCATTTTTCTCTGGCCTGCAGTGGGAACAAGATAGACATAACTGATTTAACAAATATCTTGACAGCTAGAGCACAGTTGAACTGATGTTTTCTAAGAGCAGTAATTGGCACAGTAAAGACACTTAATAAGATGGTATATATTCAAAATAGATTTGTTTTTAGTTCTTGCTTAAAGGTTTTCTTATCATCCCAGTGATAGTATGTACTTCGCATAAAGAATTTGACTGGTCACTCTGTGGCTTACACTATTTACTTGCAAAATAACTACATCCATAAGGTAATGTAACTCTATCTAAATTGAGGGATGCAATCCCAATCTTCTAACCATATGTTTTTTTCCTAAACAGTTACTGAAACAAACCTCCTGATAGGTAACATTGTTTAGTGGCTACAACACTTTACCAGCTATTACAATGAGCAGCAAAAACGAACCCAGGTCTTTTTAAGTTCAATTTTAATGCCTTTCTCTTAGAGCACTTCTTTGTCTTTAGAAAACATTTTTGAGCTCTGATGGTTAGTGCTATATAAAGTTTTCAGGCTTTATTTGTTTAGGATCTTTTAAAGAAGATTATCAAGAGTATGAGATACATCCCCTTTAACCTTATCAGTAAATATACCATCAGAGTAACATTGTTATGGGTAAGCTGAGATGAAACAAAGAAAAAACCTGGAAATTTTCGGAAGTGATTGTAAGATGTTGATGCTTGAGTAAGTTGGGGTTTTTTCCAGCCTCTTTTTTTGTTTTTAAACTTTGCACAAGTCTGTCAGTACAGTACATTACTGAGGCCATGAAGAATGAACAACCATTGTTCTGTGTGTATAAAACTAAAACAATAAACTGAAGAGAGTTTATTTTTTCTGAATGTTTTTGGTCTGGAGAGAAGTTAGTCCAACGTTCTAAAGTTTTTGTTGTTCTTTCGTTCTTTTTTGCTAATCTTTATGTAGTAAACAAATATCAGCTCTGTACTGTGTATAAATATTTTGTCTAAATGAGTAGAAGTTGTGGGTTTGGCCTTTTGCCACATAGGAGCATAATTACATTGAGCTTTAAATTTCTCAATAGTTAACATTTAGTAAAGGGGAAAGCTCTTGTTAACTTTATCTTGGAGGAAAAAAAGATTTGGATCCCCTGCAGAATGGTTAGATGCCTGCCTCGGAAGATCTGGTAAAGACTTTACACATTCAAGTTGCAGATAACATCTGTGTTATTGTAGCATCTTAGCCGTTTGGAGTGTTGGTAGATGATAGGGAAACTGAAAACCAGAAAACAGCTCTTAAGTAAATGAAGAATTCTTTGTGAAAGGGAAGCTGACAGAGAACTTAAGCACTGCACTGCATGCTTTTTTAACTTTAATGTTTGAATGCTCAAGACCTTATTCTTAACAAAGTCTGTAGTGAAATAGAGTTAACTAATCGTTATGGAGTCTTTCATCTATTATAAAGTAAATGCTTCATAAGCAGTTTTTAAATTTATTTTCACAAGACCCATTAGATGATGATATATGTTCTCAGTTGTACAGTTTTTGTTCCAAAAAAAGAGACCAACATTTAAAACAACTAATTTTTAATCTGTGATTAGATACCTTGGACCTACTTTTCAGTCTGTGTAGCACTATACAGTCAGCTGTTCAGAATGCCTTCCCAGTGAATTCAGATGAATTTGGGCTCAGCGTCTCTGAAAACTGGAAAATGAAATGTGGAAATACAATTCCAGTATTCCCTCAAAATCAGAATACAGCATTTATGACCATGAACAGACTGGTGTAAATGTAAAATGTGCCCATCATGACAGAAGAACTCTCTGGCAGAGATAAAATCCTTCTGGTTGGCATTTGGCTACTTTTGCTATAAAGTTCTCCCTTTATTTCTTCTTTCTTGACTTCGTATTTTGCAAGATCTACAACAAGTAAGAAAGAACTCATGCAGACAAATTAAGACTATATGTGGTAAGGCTATAATTAGCCCAAGGCTATGAACATCTTTAGAAACAAAACAGAGTAGTCTGCTTCTGAGAAATCCCACTCAAGGTAGCTGTTTTAAATTTGCAGGAAGTTACTCTTTAATTAGCAGAATGATGACTTCTGTCCTCTGGTGCCATCACTGAATTTTTTCCAGGGTTTAACCGCTCTTAAGAGTGAAGAATGTTTTCCTACATGTTTCTATTGAAGAAGTGGGATTTCATTTTATGGGTCCTGTAAACTCAATTCCAGTTGTGTTTTTTTGGTTTGGTTTGGTTCCCTCCCCCCTCGCTACCAACCTCCAATGCTCATTTTGCCTTCTGCAACATTTCCTTCTTGAAATTTGTTTATTTGCATGGCAGATCTGGTTCTCTGCCATCAGTAAAAGAGAGCATCTTTACCTGTCCCGATTATTTCAGGGGTTCATTGCAAAACTGGGAGATGGGTACTCTCTCCCTGTCACTCATAGTTCACCTGTCAGCCTAAAGAAATTAATAGCACTAGTTGCTTGCGTAATCCTGCTTAGTTTGAGTCTGGATACAGCCAGTGTATGATGGAATTTAACAGCTAATATATCTGCTGACCATGTGTAAACTGTGGGTTTGCTCTTTTCCTTTGCTCTCTCTCCACTCCCCCTGGCTTTTGGGGTGGCAAGAAAACTCTTTGCAGAGACTTCCCCCCCTTTGCTGCAGCCTTGCACCCTTGCTCAACCAGAGGTCAAGCCCTTTTGCCAAAGTGAAAGAAAAGTTGCAGAGTATTTTGCCTCTGCCAGAAACAATCTGTTTCTTAGCTTTGTGTTTGGAAGCAGTTTGGCGGAAATTTTCCAGAAGTCTCAAGTAAGTGAAATAATGATGTGTGTAAAAGTTTTCAGGTTATATTTGGAGATGTTCAATGTCCTAAAAATCTGAGGCAAAACCAGGAAACAACGGTCTTGCTTAATAAGGTAGTGCTGTGAGTCCTGTCTGTTGTAAAAGCTGAAGATAAAGGCTGGTCTGCTTTTTTTCTTAAAATCTGTTGATGTGAATTTTGACTGCAACTGTTTCTAAGAAACATCATCATTATCTATATATGATTTATTAAAATACGTGCTCGTCTAACTCATGGTATTGCTAGTTGACAAGGTACATGTAGATTTTTCATTCCTCAGTAGGTATTTTTAAGATCCTTTAGGGATTCTTCATCTATGGCGGGATTGACCCTATGCTTGCATGGCAGGCACACTAGTCCCAGCCTGTGACGTCCTCTGATCATTTGTGCTTGGCACAAAGCACAGTGGCATTAGTGTTACAGCCTTGCCTTAATATATAATGAATAAAGTACAGAGAGTTCTAGGAGCAAGGGCCAAAGCCCAGGGTATAGGTGCCAGAGCAGTCTACCCTTATGTAGCTGTTCTTTCTTGCCTTGTGTCTCTTCAGGTCTTAGCAGTGGTGGTTGAGGAGTAGGGTAGAAGGCTCTGTCCCTTGTGACTGGATGGACAGCCTTGTTTTAGGGGTGCTCTGGGGATTAGGAAGCACAGGTGTGTAGTTAGAAAGGAACTAAACAAAGTTTTGGATTTGTATGATAGTCTTTACTGGTCAGTAATATTGAAATGGCATTAGCACTTTTGGCTTGCTGATCACAGATGTGATCTGGAGGACACACACTTAAAGCCAGACCTTGAAATAGTTACCTGGCAAGCTCTTAAATATGGACTTGTTCATTGATCTTTTGTGTCCATGTGCCTGGTTGGTAGGGATCCCAGAGTTCTCTGTTGCACTAAGTGGGCATAAATTTGAAACCTTTTTGTTTAAAAGTAGAAAATAAAGACCATTGCTTATGCAAGGTCTGAGGTTATACAGCCCATTAGGAGGCAGCCTAATGTAATAAGTATAGAACAACCACACGACCCATTTGAGGCTGTGAAATTGGACTGAAGTTGAGAATTGACCTGAAGTCAACAGATAAAAAGGTGGGGGGCTTTTAAAGGTGAAATTAAAAGCCCTTTAAAAATTATTCACTTAAATTTAGACTGGTATGATATGCAGCACACTGGGACTGCCAGGTAAGTGCCACTCCAAGTCTTTCTGTTCAGGGAATTTACAATAGGAATCTGTCAGAAACCAAGACACTGCTTGGCATAAGCACCCATGGGTGGCATTTATAAAGCCTGATAACCCATAACTGTGGACATAATTGGCTGGGACTCTTCCTCTCCCCTTTCTGATCACGTCTGATTTTTGCCTTAGTTACCTCCTTCTGCTTCTTTGCTTATGTACTTGGAAGTGTCCCAAGAATCTGGGGCTCATACCCAAAGAGCTGCTCACTTTGTTTTTATACAGAGGATCCTAAGAACTATGCCCCTACTAGACACCTAAATATGTGTAAATTTCCAAAACTGCCAGCTTTTCAGATGAGCAACACTGACCACAGTCACATATACAAAGTTTTTTTTCAGATCCTGTGCTTGTATACAGCATTACAGTGTGGGGTTCTCATGTTCATTAGTGAGTTAACTGTGCTATGCTTAATGTGAGAGTAATGCAGATAATGTAGAAAAGAGGCATGATGCACAAATGCGTTTTTCTGATTTAAAACAAAAACAAAACAAAAAAAGCACAAAATCTCCAGCAAAGAACTTCCTGGAGCACAGATGACCTTAAATTAAGACTCAATATTATCCCTGTCAAGATGAGGTTTCCTTTATGTCACGTAATAGATATGGGAGGCTCTTTCCCCTTCCGTCTTGCACTCTTCTGAGTCTGATTATAGTCAATGTTTTACAGCCCACACCTACAAAAGTAGTACTTTGACAGCTGTATGTCATCAGCACAGACAAATCCAAACAGCTTTTTGGTTGAAGCAACTGATTTGAAGTGATTAACCAGTAAAATTGATTAATCCTAGACATAATTGCTTCATGCCTGTCTGTTTCCCATCACTTCCTTCTCTTCCCACCTGAAGCTGTGTATATCTTTTCGGAAGGCAGAAGGACACTTAATCTTTTTTTTTTTTTCTCCTCATTTTGCATATTTACAGACAGGCTGCATGGCATGTAATGAAATAAGCTAAAAAAAGAGTAGTTGTATCTCCAGTGTATGGGCTTTTTTTTTTCACTTTTTGAAAGGCAGAAGTTTGAGAACACTTTTATAGAAGCTGGTGGCTGTAGACTAGACAACTAATCAACTTCTCTTCAGGACTTTTCATTTTTTTAAAATAAATTTTCCTGTTACACTCAAACAGTACCCAATTCTCAGGTGCACAAGATAACTAGGAACTGTGGAGAAACAGGAAAAAAATAGATGGTAGAAATTCCTTACATCCGTTCTCTTAAGCAGAGTGCATACAACGCTGCTTTCTTGTGATGGCGAAAAGAAGGGTCAGTGGCCCTTCGTCCCAGCTGGGATGTTCCCATAGCACCAGTACAGCTGCATTGGTACAGCTGCATCTGTTCCCATCCTCCAAAAGCTCACTTGGCACCCATCTGGGTGTCAGTGTACCTGTGGCATAGTTAATACACAACCCTTATCCTCTAGTTATAAAGAGGACTTTTATACTCAATTAAGGGTTTGATCTTGTCCTCCTCCTTAGTGTAGAAAGTGTTCTTTTATTTGTATTTCTCTTGTGCTGAGATAAAAAAAACATGCTTCATGCTTGAATCCATTTTATTCTTCTGCTAGTTCCCTCACAATCCTGTGATTGGTGCTGGACCTGTCGCTTAGCTTCTTTTGGTCTCATTTTTCAGCTGCAAGCTGGGAATAATTCAACTTCCAAATTTCATCGATGTCAATAGCTGGAAGTTTGGTACTCTGTTACAAATGATTGTAGTGGTGGCAGCATAATACAGGCAAGTTATCTTCTTGCTTTGGAAATGGCACTTGCAGAAGTTAGTGTTTGTTTATTTATGATAATGTCACTTCCATCAACTTTATTTGCACTTGGAAAAGCACAGTTAGATGTTTGATTTCAATTTGAACCCATTAGAGCCCTTTTTTTTTTTTTCTGTAAAGTAAAGTGACCTAGCATGTTTCTGCTTTGGAAATAGGTAAATGCTAAAGTTGTATAATGATTGAATTAATTTAAGAGAAATATACTTTTTTTTT
>VZRU01008468.1:144480-223136 GCA_013398155.1 Pedionomus torquatus
TTTGAGGAGGAATTGTGTGTTTAGCCTGGGTTCTGGGGTTCTGGTGGAGCTAAGGCTTAGGCTATTTTTCTGTCTGCCTGTCTTCCTCCTCCTTTCTGTGTTCCCTCCATAACTTTTAAAGCAAATTTGGCAAACAGGTAGAGGTCTCAAAACAACAGTGTTTATAGATGTCATTAAAAATAGCAGAGGAAAGAGAGGAGGAATTCTATTAGGACCAGGCTGCATCGATGTCTATTATTGTTAAGCACCAGGGAATCCTGATGGGTGGGAGGTGTAATAAACACCTACCTGCGGGAAAGGCTTCAGTTAGAGCTTGTATCTCCTGAGTTAGGTACCTGCTGTCAGTTAGAATACTTGAATGTGTAGGAAAGCAGGCAGCCTTATTTATAGTACTTAGAAATGTGCTTGGTCTTAAATGACCTGAGCTAAAGATGTTACTACAATAGTAGTAACTAATCAGTTTTCAATTGATTTAGAGGCAAGGTAGAATGTGTATGCTCCCATTTCTAAAATCATTGTAGTTGGATTGTAGGAAAGAAATAAAAATGTTAATAGAAGGTAATTGACAAAAGTCTTAATATAGTGGATATTATATCAGATGATTTTGTAGGCAAATTCACTCTTTGTAAGTTAAAGGAAAGCTTATAGGCATTTAGCCCTTGTCTCGATCTGAAAGTTAATTTGGATCAAGGTGGGCAGTGGACTTCTGATAACTATGGTACTGTGCTACATGGGCTCTAGCTTGACAGCGTGTTACGTCTGTTTAACTTCATCTGCTTTCAGCTTTTCTGGAGTAACTCCATGTGTTGACATATCTGGAGTCATTTAGTACTGTCTTCTCAGTAATGGAAATATGTTATGCCAGAAAAATGGAGATTAGGCAGGTGATACTAAATTCTTTTGGTGACATTTTGCTAGTGATACCTTCAGGGTAATTTCTAGGTGTTGCAATTCATTAACATGAATTATGGCAATAATGGTGCCATTATGGCATAATGGTACCATTAACATGAATGGTGGCAAAGAAGTTAGTGCATAATTATGTATTCTCTGTGCTGGTACGGAATTTTTTATTTGTCCTTTTTTTTTCTTCCAGGACTCCACTGTTGTGACTCCAATTATTCTCAGGACGGATCCACAGGGATTTTTCTTTTACTGGACAGATCAAAATAAGGTAAGAGAAAGGCTTCTGCTCCAGAATGTTTCTGTTTGTTTACCGTGGTTTAATGGGCAGGAGTCAGGAGGCTTTGCATGCCAGTCCTGGCACAGCAGACAAGTGTTACATCAGCATATGTACCTTTGCTTCTCTGGGGAGCAAATACAACACGCCTGTCTCATCCTTTGAGTACAAAACTTGGAGAGGTGAATGGAAGACTAGGTAATTTCTAGCCATGTTATTGATCTGATGGCTAGTGAGGTGTATAATTGTTCTGGTTTACAGGCAAGGATCCATTTGGGATGCTGTTGTGGTTCATAGTTGGACTATTGTGGTTGAACAGAGTTGAACATCATGGTTACTCTGTCTTGTCTTCTGTAGGCTGAGGATTTTGGCTGTGATGGATGGCAGACCCAGAATTTCCAGAGCTCCCTTTGAGTTCCTCCTCCTGAACTGCCACATGCTCCCTGGCCATGCCTGGTCTGCCATGTCACTAAGTTCTTACTAATCCTTGCTGGACACTTTCTTCAAAAAAACATTCCAATATGCTTATATCACTATTACAGCTAGGGAGATGTTGGGAAAGCTAATGGCGTGATTCATCGCTGTGTGACTCCACTTTCACATCCGTCTCACCCTTTAAAATCGGCACTGTCGTGTTTCCAGCTGCTGGAGGCTGTGGAGCTGCACTGGGGTGAAAGAGAATCTGTACCCTAAGCAATTGGGTGCAGCTCATTTCATATAGTGTATCAGCATATAGTAGCAGACTATTGTTGCAGTTGTTACAGCAAAATACTATATCAAAACTAGGAGCTGAATGCGTTCCTCCTTTTTTTACAGATTTTTCAAGTACTGATGAAGTAAGTGCTTGTACTGGTTCCCTGTTGAAAATTGTTAGAACTTGGTAGTGCTTGAGCTTTGGCCTTGTGTTGCAGAATATGCCAAAATTACTAAATACATGCTTGTATTCTGGCAACAGAAACCTGGTTTACCAGGTTTGTTTTTTTAAAAGCTGTTTTTCAGGAGTTCCTGTTGATTTTGTTTAGATACTAGTGCAAAATTGTTTGAGAAGGTAGCAACTGTTAAAGGTGCAGACTGTATAGGCAATCTGCTATTAACATCAGGTCATATTTATCTTACTATGTTTGCTTTTTAAAGGACACACAGCACAGTTTTGCATACTGTATTTGGAAATCTTATAATGGGATTATAATAAAAATCTTGTCTTTCTTTGCTTGTGCTTGTACAAGGTGGTAGTGGTTAATAGCAGGTTTATCTGTTGATAGTCCAGAATTGTTAAACTACTGCCTAAAGAAGCAAACTGAATTCCCTCAGAAGTTGAAAGCGATTACTGATTTATACCAACCCAGTTACTATGCCAGAACACAGTTCAGTCTTCATTTTGTTCATTCTCTTGCATAAACTAATGGTACAAGCTGAAAAATAATGGCAAACATTGTAATAATGTGGAAACCCAGAGCTGATTGGAGAGTTTATTCCACTTATTAATATGTTTGGCACTAAGACTTCCTTCAGTTTCCTACTGTTGTCTATAAAAACAATGTCTTGAAGCAGTTCTGTGAAGAATAGCTATTTATAGAATTATTGTTCTCATATTCATGAAAAAAAGAAGTATTTATAATGCTCAAAGCATTTTTTTAAAAGGTTGGGTATTTGTACAAGAGGCGTAAGTGTCAGTTTGATTTTTAAACTTGCAAATCAAGCCTCTGTAAAGGGCAACAAGAAGGGTTTTTTTCTGGTTAATAATTCATGACAACTAGGTGAAGCTTGTTTTTAAACACCATCCTAGCAGTGTCTATTTAAAGAAAGTAAATACATTTCTATTGGGGTGTTGATACTGCAAAGACCAGGAAGGAAATGCCACTTTTTGCTTTTGCAGAGAATAGTTGGGTTCATGTTTATTGTAAAATTATAGATATTTCAAAAAGGAGGTTATATAGGAAATTATCTTCATTTCCTTCTCTTTGTGTAAAGCAATCCTGTGATGACAGTGGAACTATGAGAAGAAATAATATCAGGACAATACACCCTCTATGTGATTGCTTTCTCTTTTTTTCCCCTAGCTATTATTTTTTAAGCAAATGCTTCTGTTGTATCCAGGGCCTGTTATTTTCTGGGAGTGGAGGGCTATAGGCCTTGCTAAACAAAGTGATGAACTGAGGGAAGCCTGCATACCAGCATCCTTGGTCAGACACATTTTCCTGGGAGCCGACTTCAAATGAGTATGGAGACAAGGCACAAGTTGCAGTCATCTTTCTAACCATTTAACTACCCTATTTGCCAGACACTGTGCAAAGCAGTGAATCCCTGCCAGGATAATGGCCTTTAATGGCTGGTATAGCTTTTAAATGAGGAATCTGACTCCTTTGGTTGCTGTTGCCTTATCAGTAAAGTTATATAAAAATTACATGAATCAGTGGTGGAAAACAAACCCAAAACAAGCAAAAAAACCCACTCTGTGTTAATTTTTATTTAGCTTAGAGAACTGGTGGTTGTAGCTCTGGAGCTTTCTCTAACTTGTTGGCTGATTGAGCTGCTTCTTGCATTGTTTTCTTGTTTCTTTTCTGTTGTGGAGAAAGGAAAACAGTATGTACTGTCTGGTGTCTAGCAGTGTATCTGGACAGTCCTTTAGATTGCTCTTTGTGCAGTCAACTCCAAGCTCCTGATATAAGTGCATGTTCAGAGCAGCCCTCCAGCAGTGTCACTGACCCCATCTTGTAGTTCTCCATGAACCAGCATGCCTCTCTGGGTTTGCAGCCTCCTTGCTGAGTCTGGATAATGACGGAGTTGAACAGATGATGGGTAAAAAAGGCTGGCAATAAAGTCATTCTTACCAGGAAGTTTTTATATGTGTGACCAGTCTGGACCCTTCACTTGTCCCCTTTAGCTTTCTGATAAGGTAGTAGCAAATTTCATGCTTGCAGTAGCCATACATTCCTGATAAATCCTCTTAGCTCTATAGTTTCAGATCCATGCTACTTTCATTACGCCCCACTCGAAAGACTGTAAGAATAGCCATTCTTGAGATGTATTGGTGGCAGCCAGGTATAGCGGAGATATCCTCTTGGCATTTATTTCTAAGAGCAGGAACTGAACTTGGGAAGAAAGCAAGCTGAAGAGGCAAAGAGTCCCTGGAAGCCTGCTTTGCAGTAGAGTGGCCATCTGACTTAAAGGCAAGGCAAACAGTAAACTAATTTGCTCAAGACTCCTTCAATGCAAGATAAGTGTCCATGTACCTTGCTCCTCATTCTTCTGTGTGATTTGACCATATGATTGTGTTTGGGCTGCCAGGTACCCAGCTCCAGCATGACTGCTCTTGGACATTATCAAGAGCTATGTTAAAAAGTGGTTGATCAGACTTTTTTGTTTGAATTACTTTATCAGCAGATTAAACCATAGCCTAGGATGAAAATGTATACAGGTTTTTCTGACTACATGCCATTTCTTTTTGAATTTTATGTGCGAGGTTCACCTTTGCTGCCCATCTTAGTATGGGCATAGCTGCAATGACAGATTGTTCAGCAAGTTTATTTAAGCTCTGATCTTACAATTTGGTAATAATAGTGTGTTATGCTGCAGTTCAACATGCTTACTGTGTATTTGCATATTAAGTGTATTTTGCTGTCATCAGTAAAGATAATCCTCCAAAATAAAGTCATATGTATTATTTTGCTGTTTTCTGATAACAGCAAGGAAATTTAAATTTTTTTTCGTTGTTTCTTTTAAACAGATGGCAAGACATCTTTCTGATTTTAATTGTATTTTTCAGTATGAAATTCTTTTGTTGCTGAAGGTTCTGGAATATTTGTTTTATTTGTATGCAGAGTGCTGGCTGACTTCATATTATTACTTGAATGATTCTCAACATGGGTTTTAAAAAAGAAAAAATAATTAATGTGACAAGCTAGCTTCTGTTACATATCTTGTTGTTTCTGTAATGTTTCTGAACTATAGCAAAGCCAGACAATATTTGTTGCATTGTTGTATTTTTATGACCTGACTAAAACATATATCAGCTCTTCACTACTTTGTTTTAGAAAAACAAATGCTGTTTCTTTCATTTTTTCTTATTCTGGTCATGAGAAAGAAATCAAAACTTGACCAGGTGAAGAAAAAGTCTAGTAGAATAAAAGGGAATGATAATAAAAAAAATATTTCTCAGGAGATGAGAAGAGGCTGGAAGCTTTTGGTGTGTTTAGCCTAGCTAGAAAAGCAAAGCCAGAGAAAGACTGTGATTTCTGTCTACGAATAAATAAATCAATGGATGCATAGGCAGAGAATGAGAAGAAATATGTATTGCCAGAGAGTTTGTGCATTATTATTCTTATGTCCCTTAGCTAGAAGTTATGTTACACAATCAGATGGATGTTAGGAGAAGACACTTAGCTACTGAGTGCAGTTCTGACACTGCTGAAAAGGAAGAAGGCAACTAATTGCTTTTATGGTGGAGCCACTTAGGTTTTTAAAAACCTGAGGTATACTATGCTCTCACTAGCACATACTGATTCATTCCTCTTTATTTGTAAATAAAATTACCACACTGACATGGCAGCATGCCAAAAACATAGAGGATGCAGACCCAGTCTCATTCACTGCACTGTGAATAGAGATAAGCTAACAGTCTCTGTCATGCAACTAAACGTGAATGTCCAGTCCTGGGGAGTCAACAGTGATTTCTAATGCCTTCTGCAGCGATGCTATTGTAAACAGATGATGGTCTCATTTTTTCGAAGGGAGCTTGTGTTCAGAAACTACTGAAATTGCTGGGGTGATACTTACCCAATAGGAAGGGATGTGTGGCTGAAGCTTTCTTCCCTCCTCTGCCAGATGCCAACAGACCAGTAGCATAACTCAATCGAACAGTTTAGTAAGGAGTCCCTGCTTCCATAGGCCAGCTTACATGATTCACACCTTGAGCTTTTAAGTGTGTTTAAGAGAAGGTGGGGTGATGATGTACCACAGTGGTATAGAAAAGTACCTACAGACAGCTATTTCCCTCAGCTCTGACTTACTCTGACAGGCTCAGGATATTTAAAGGCAGAGAGATTCCATCTGTACAGCTTTTCAGTAATGACAGCTTTGCAGTTTTCAAGGGAAGGAGCAGGAGTAGTTTCTTCTCTTACAGGGATAGGCCTGCTTTTTTATGTGTGAGCATCACTGACAGAACTGGTACTAATACGCTGTAGCTCAGCCCTAGAATATCAGCTTGCTACAAGAGCCCGTAACAGTAACGCTGTACCTTGAGCTGAAGCTTTCTCGTTTCATGAGACTGTATGAAGAGGTTCCTTGTGGTAAAAGAGGAGAGGATTTTGCTCACCTCCAAGGTCCTTTTTCCCTTTTGCATCCTGAGGTGATCATGAGTTTCGTTGTGCCTAAAAACCCAGCACAGACCACAGTTAATGTGTGAAGTGGAGCCTGAGGGCAATAGGTAGGACTCTGTAGAATTAAGCTTGACTTCAGCATGTTTGTAAATTCTGTGGCAATGCCATTGCCCTCATCCAGATGAAAGGTGATGTGGCGTTTTTCCAGCTGCGAGGGATTTTGGCTGTGTTATTTAAGAGAGCTCTCTTGTGTCTGTTTTGAATTGGGGCTTTAAAACAATTGGGTCAATATTCATATTGCCCTATAGGTCAAAGATGTTTTCATTACATCAATATAGGTTTTACAGTACACTCAATAAGCACACAATAAAGGCTGAATATATCAATATTTAAAGTATACCTAATAATTTAATGAGAAGAATGTAATATTTAATAGGACTAGGCTTAAAAATACCTGCTCTAAACTCCAACTGTTTGTCTTAATTTATTCAAGAGCAAGGTTACTCATGATGCATCTCACTGCTGAAAACATCTAAGTACATCATTAAACATGTTTTCATGCTTCTTTTTCTGGGATTTAAAAGAAAAAAAAAACACTAAATAACTAGACCCTTTGAAGAACTGAAATTGTAAATATCGTTAACTGAATGAAAAAAGATGGTGCGTGTCTCCACATAGGGGATAGTTTTAATATCTGCTATGAAAACCTCACTGCTCTTTCTCATTCTTTTAGGATCTTTAGCATTGCAACAGTCAAGACCTCTTACAGTTAATTCTCTTTGGTAATGAATATTGGATACATGGGCCTCTATCACATGGTTTGCCATACAAATGGATTTTGCTTTGCTTTAGCTGCAGAATACAGGGTCAGAATGACTGATCCATGTACCTTACTGGCATTCTACTAGGTACTGAATAAGGGTTGTGTATTTAGGTCTTTCTGTAGTGGGCCTTTTTTGTTATTAGTAGCAAATTTTATATTAGAAGACTTGTGTTCTCAGTGCTCTAGTACTTGGGCTGCTTCTTCATGTACTTCTGTAAAAACTATGTATAAGCTACATATCACAGAATCATAGAATGGTTAGAGTTGGAAGGGACCTTGAAGATCATAGGGTTCCAACCCCACTGCCATGGGCAGGGACACCTCCCACTAGACCAGGTTGCTCAAAGACCCATCAAGCCTGGCCTTAAATACTTCCATGGATGGGGCTTCCACAGCTTCTCTGGGTAACCTGTTCCAGTGCCTCACCACCCTCACAGGAAAGAATTTCTTCCTAATATCCAATCTAAATCTCCCCTCTTCCAATGTAAAACCATTACCCCTTGTCCTATCACTCCACTTCCTGACAAAGAGTCCCTCTCCTGCTCTCCTGGAGGCTCCCTTCAGATACTGGAAGGCTGCTAGAAGGTCTCCCGGGAGCCTTTTCTCCTACAGGCTGAACAGCCCCCAGCTCTCTCAACCTGTCCTCATAGGAGAGGTGCTCCATGCCTCTAATCATCTTGGTGGCCCTGCACTGGACCCGTTCCAACAGTTCTATGTCCTTTCTCTGTTGAGGACTCCAAAGCTGGACACAGTACCAGAGGAGAGGGGGAGAATCACCTCCCATGACCTGCTGGTCACACTTCTTTTGTTGCAGCCCAGGATACAGTTGGCTTTCTGGGCTGCCAGCGCACACTGCCGGCTCATGTTGAGCTTCTCATCCATGAGCACTCCCAAGTCCTTCTCCTCAGGGCTGCTTTCCAGCTCTTCTCTGCCCAACCTGTACTTGTGCCTGGGATTGCCACATCCCAGGTGCAGAACCCTGCACTTGGCTTGGTTGAACTTCATGTGATTTGCATTAGCCCACCTCTCAAGCCTGTCCAGGTGCCTCGAGATGACATCCTTTCCCTTCAGTGTGTTGAGTGCACCACTGAGCCTGGTGTCATCACCAAACTTGCTGAGGGTGCGTTCAATCACACTGTCCATGTCTCCAACAAAGATGTTAAATAGCACAGGTCCCAGTACTGATCCTTGTGGGGCACCACTCGTCACTGTCCGCCACTTGGACATAGAGCCGTTGACCACAGCCCTTTGAGTGCGGCCATCCATCCAGTTCCTTATCCACTGAGTGGTCATCTATCAAACCCATGACTTTCCAACTTGGAGACTAGGATGTCATGCGGGACAGTGTCAAATGCTTTGTTTATGACCAAGAAGAGGCAAGTGCCCAGGTCTCCCAACAGCTGTTTCATAAAAGTATACATTACTATTAATTGAGGCCAAGNATGGACTTATGCACCTTCAGGTTCCTCAGGTGTTCTCAAACCTGATCTTCTGCTACTGTGGGCAGTTCACCATTCTCAGAGCCCCTGCTTTTGCTTTCTATGACTTGAGCAGTGCAGCCAGAGCCCTTGCCAGTCAAGACTGAGGCAAAGAAGTCATTCAGTACCTCAACCTTATCCATATCCTGGGTGGCCAGGTCTCCTGTTTCCTTCTGGAGAGGGCCCACAGCCTCCCTAGTCTTGCCTTTATCCCTGACATATCTATAGAAGTTTTTCCTATTATCTTTCATGTCCTTGGCCAGATTCAGTTCTCTCTGGGCTTTTGCCCACCTAATGTGGTTCCTGGCCACTCGGACAGTTTCTCTATACTCCTCTCAGTCCACCTGTCATTGCTTCCACCCTCTATAGGCCTCCCTCTTGATTTTGAGCCTATCTAACACTTTCTCATTCATCCACGCTGGCTTCCTGGCTATTTTGCCTGACTTCTTTTTTGGGATGCACCTCTCCTGAGTTTGGAAGAGGTGATCCTTGAACGCTAGCCAGCCATATGCACATTCTGTAGTGTCAGACTGGCATGAAAGGAAATAATACCAAAGCTAGGAAAGTTTCTTATCAGGGGAACCTTTTTGATACCAGGTTATAGCCCTTTCCTACTGAAGGGGAAGTTAAATTCATAAATTCATGAATGGCATTGCTCAAGACTTGCTCCATGTAGCTCTATTCCTTTATCCATTTACAGCATGCGTGAGGTGAGTTGGAAGCTACGATGGATTGTCTCTGATTTTTGAGGTTGGGGTCACTCCCTATATTTCAGTTGGAAATCTAAGTAGTGAGGGGTTTCAGGCTCTTGAAGATGAAGGAAGTTCTGTGGAAGGAATGCTAGTCTTTTGGCATGATTAGATGGAGTTGGGTTGGTATCTGTTTTTCAAAAGAAGTCTGTCAAATGCTAGGAGAGGTGACACAGTTTTCACTGGAAACCTGGGAGAAGGAGTTGTAATGATGTGAGGTTTTGCTTCTCAATGACACTGGAAATTGGAAGTGAACCTGGAGCAGCTAGTAAAATAATCTGTGTTTTTGCCTGGGTTTTGCAGCCTTCTTGATTGATGAATTTGAGGTGTAATGTTAGGAGGTGCCATACTGATATTAGGAACTTGAGACCAGGGATGTTGTTGCTGGAATGCAAACAAAATTATTTTAACAAGGAAATGACCTGTAAATATTGACATCCAAACTTGTTTATCTGTCACATTTTTAATGGGAAATGGAAGAGAATCTCTCCAAAGATGAAAATGCTTGCTAAAGGACTGTTGTATCCATTAGGCTGAGCAGTGCAAAAATCAGAAGCAAAATCCTAAAGGTGAGTTCTTCCTCCAGTGAAGATGCAGTTATATGATATGCAGCATAAAAGTCATTTTGTAAAAAGTAGAGAAACTGCTAATCTGTAACGGGAGTTTTCAGCTTGGGGTCCTGTTACTGGCTTGGAGGAGTTGAGGGTAAGAAGTATTGAAAGGTTGATCTGCCTCTGATAGCAGCCTATGAAGTAATCCTGGAAAGTTCATCTGCATGCATTTGTTTTGTCCTTAATAGAGAGGTAACTCCTCACCTGTATCTCTAAAGACAGCAAAAGAGCTAAATCCCATTCCGATGGGTACATGCTGGAAATTGTGTGCCAGTTCCTTTTTCAGGGAAGAACACTGCCTCATTGCTGTCTTGCTCTACAGAGGCTGTTGTGTTTTGAAGTGAGGAAAATCCTAGCTCAAGAGTTAATGCAGTAGGGGTGTCAGCCTAGCAATAGTTCATGGTCACCTAAAAGTTGCAGCTCACATTTTTTTCACAAACACTTAAAAAACCAGCATCTGAGTTGAATAAAAGAAGACCAGGAAAGTGGTAGAGGATTGCCACAGAAAGTGAAAATGGGAGGAAATATTTCATGGAGGTCAACTTCCCATCACACTGCTGATTTCATTTTTAAAAGGAAATCTCTCTGCTTTCAAAACATGGAAATTGTTCAACACCCATTAGGGAAATGGTACTACATCAAACAGAAGATCTCTAATAAGCATTTCCCACTGGTAATATCTCCCTTATTACTGTGAGTGAGGCAGGAATAGAAAATGAGTCTTGGGTTTAATCCACAGCAAGGTTCAGTTTCTGGAATAAGGAAGCAAAAGAACTTCAGAAAGGGAAGACGAATCTAACAGCCAAACATAACAGCCAAAGTTAAATGCAGTTGAATTCTCTGGTATTGAGAACAGTCCTAATGTCTTTTGTGCCATGCAAGAAAATTATCCTTGCTGTCTAATTGAAATTAAGATTGTAGGCTACCTTTTGCTTAGATGGGCTAAGACCTGGTAAGCTTTTGCTGTAAATAGCTGTAAATGTTATAAAAAAATTGGAAGCTTGAGTTTTTGTGCAAGAGACCATTATGATCTGTTTCAGAGAGAAACATTTTCATTCTGTCTGTCAAGCCTTCAAATGTTCTTTGACTTAAGTAAGAATTTTCTTACAATTTGCATCTCATCAAGTCACAGTATCATTTAATGCAGTACTATATACTTGGCCTCAATTAATAGTAATGTATACTTTTATGAAACAGCTGTTGGGAGACCTGGGCACTTGCCTCTTCTTGGTCATAAACAAAGCATTTGACACTGTCCCGCATGACATCCTAGTCTCCAAGTTGGAAAGTCATGGGTTTGATAGATGACCACTCAGTGGATAAGGAACTGGATGGATGGCCGCACTCAAAGGGCTGTGGTCAACGGCTCTATGTCCAAGTGGCGGACAGTGACGAGTGGTGCCCCACAAGGATCAGTACTGGGACCTGTGCTATTTAACATCTTTGTTGGAGACATGGACAGTGTGATTGAACACACCCTCAGCAAGTTTGGTGATGACACCAGGCTCAGTGGTGCACTCAACACACTGAAGGGAAAGGATGTCATCTTGAGGCACCTGGACAGGCTTGAGAGGTGGGCTAATGCAAATCACATGAAGTTCAACCAAGCCAAGTGCAGGGTTCTGCACCTGGGATGTGGCAATCCCAGGCACAAGTACAGGTTGGGCAGAGAAGAGCTGGAAAGCAGCCCTGAGGAGAAGGACTTGGGAGTGCTCATGGATGAGAAGCTCAACATGAGCCGGCAGTGTGCGCTGGCAGCCCAGAAAGCCAACTGTATCCTGGGCTGCAACAAAAGAAGTGTGACCAGCAGGTCATGGGAGGTGATTCTCCCCCTCTCCTCTGGTACTGTGTCCAGCTTTGGAGTCCTCAACAGAGAAAGGACATAGAACTGTTGGAACGGGTCCAGTGCAGGGCCACCAAGATGATTAGAGGGATGGAGCACCTCTCCTATGAGGACAGGTTGAGAGAGCTGGGGGCTGTTCAGCCTGTAGGAGAAAAGGCTCCCGGGAGACCTTCTAGCAGCCTTCCAGTATCTGAAGGGAGCCTCCAGGAGAGCAGGAGAGGGACTCTTTGTCAGGAAGTGGAGTGATAGGACAAGGGGTAATGGTTTTACATTGGAAGAGGGGAGATTTAGATTGGATATTAGGAAGAAATTCTTTCCTGTGAGGGTGGTGAGGCACTGGAACAGGTTACCCAGAGAAGCTGTGGAAGCCCCATCCATGGAAGTATTTAAGGCCAGGCTTGATGGGTCTTTGAGCAACCTGGTCTAGTGGGAGGTGTCCCTGCCCATGGCAGTGGGGTTGGAACTCAATGATCTTCAAGGTCCCTTCCAACTCTAACCATTCTATGATTCTGTGTTTTGCCATAGGTTAGCAATGGGCTGTTCTACCTCCCTGTGCCTTTTTCCCCTTCTACCCTGATTTTGTCTATTGAGAATTTCTCTGTAAGTAGGACTGCAGCAGGTACAGCCTGTTACTCCCTGATTAGCACCTAGTACAGTGTGCTTCCAACCCACTGTAGTAGTTGTGCTTGAGTGTTAGAGATGTTAACGTGTTCTAGCTGAGAAAGGCTTGTGGTATATGGAGACAATGGTGTGTAATAAGCTGGCCTTCAATCTCTTTTCTCCACCTTAATTAAAAAAAGTCTCTGCATTCATGCCTGCAGCTTGTACATTGATTTCATTTTATATGCAGCATCGGCTTTGACTGGCCTATTATTAGCACAGTTCAAAAATTGGCTTCTAGGACATCAGCTTTACTGATCGCTGGGAGCATATCTGATCTCCTAGTGTGCCTGTCAGATTGCCTTCTCTGCTGAAGCTCTGCCAGTTCAGATACTTCTGATGTTTCATAATCCTAGCTGTTCTCCCTCCCTCAACTGTGCTTTCAGGTTGCTTGGCTTGTTTTAAAAACTCTTTAAGAGGTAGTCCACTGAAAATAATGATCTTTAAATAACATGTATTCTCTCTCCATACATAAAGAGTTCTTGAAAGACAAGTGACTGGCAAAAATTCAGTTTTGCATTTACACTTGTCTTGCTTCAAGGCTTTGTAGTATTAAAAATGTGGACTTGCCCTTGCTTCCCTCTCCTTCCTTTTGCTTGCTCCTACAGTCTTGGTATTTTACAGCAGCTCTGCACACTTGCAGTTGGCATCACTCAGAGCAGAAATGATAAAGCCATTGGCCTGTATGTACAGTGATAATAATGTAGTCCGTTGTGCAACAGTGCCTTCCTTTTTGATTTGAGATTAGTAAGTAAGGACAGAAGACACTGTAGGATCCCTTCCTAGATTCCCCTTCAGTCCCACCTTCTTTGCTTTAATGACATCAAACCGTCAAAAGATGAGTGTCTGAAGAGGCTGTGCCTTCTGGTTTATGTGTATGTGGGCTTATGAATGTGCTGTCAGTAGGCAAACCTCCTTTTTTGCTTTTCCAGAGTGAGGGCTCTTCACCAGACAGGAAACGAGTGTTCAGCTTTATTACTTCTAATTAGTCTTTCCACATAGGCAAGTTTTCCAGTGTAACGTGACTTCTTGACGTCACTGTTCATCCTTCACTTATTAACAAAAAAGCAATAATAGCCATATGTTCTCATTTCTGATACCTACTTCATGAGGTTGTAGCTTTACTGATGTGAAGTCCTTCCTCGTGCACTTGTGCTGGGGGAAGGAATAAGAACTGCGACATGCAGGATTTAGAGTTCTGTCTTAATTCCTATCCTAGAAAAAGTAATTTCCAGTATCTGAATTTTTAGCGTGGAGATTGAGCCTGCTTTTAAGACTGGCTTGTGTCTTTAACCAAGATGCAGTCTGCATCATGCCGGAGGAACAAGATGTGCTACTGTACAAGAGAACTGTTAATGGTTGAAGAACATATTTAAATCCTGTATCTTCAGGGCATGTTAAACACTCAGCTGTCCAATTAGCCCAATAACAATGTTGTCTGGGGGTGTGTGTGTATATATAACATGGCTATTTCAAGGCTGCAGCTATACACAAAAAGTTGAAATTCTACCCCTGCACCACATCCCAAAGGGCTTTTATGCTGTCTGGGGATTACTAGAACCTACTCCTGATTTCAAGGCTGGTCACAATGTGCCTGCAGAGCTTTACTGAGCCCTTTGCTACTGCAGTGACTACAACCTATGCAGACACCATCCAGATAACAAAGTCTGCACCAAAATTGGAGAAGCCTGTGGGTTGTTAGCCAGTATAGCACAGCTGTGCTGTGCTGCCAGCTATTTCAAGTACTGTTTATGGAAGGCTACCTGGCAGATGATCTAGGTGAACGTTGTCCTGCTGATTGCAGTATGTTGAATAAACTGTGTGAATTGTATCATATTTACTTGTACAGTATGTCTCACTTAAGAGGGCTATGGGTAATTTGCACAGGTGGCTTACTACTCAGAGAACTGATTAACTCATACTGATAAAGAGCATTAAGTGCTGTTTAACAAGAGTAATAATAAAATATAGATTAGCAGGGTATAGGTGTCTGGTACTGAGTGATGCTCGTTAAAGCCCCTGTTAAAACAGTAATGAAATTCTGAAGAAACTTTAATTGTCTCTTATGCTAGCTGCTCTGGGTTTACTCAGGACAGTTAGACATAAGGGATAATTTAATAAAAATTAAGTGTAACACTAATGCCTGAAAGTTAGGAATGTGGCAAAAAAATATTCAGGGAGTGCAATTAGAGAAACTTAGGTGATTTATCTTGGGCACTTTCAACTTTAGGAAGAATAAAAAATATTCTATATTTAAGGGAACTTTTGGAACAATATTACAAAAAGTGGCTGTATTCTGTAATTTTGCTAAAAATGAAGAAAGAAAGAAATAATATAAAATTGCAGTGGTTTTTCTGCTTTTAACCCAGATTTGCTTGCTAAGTAGCCAGATAAGCATGGGACTGTGTTGTTCATGAAGAACACTCTTCTAAATGAAGGTAAGACTTAGGACTTCCTTGAGCTCTCCCTTTACCCTTGCCACCGAAGTCCATGTTGCAGTCATGTATCTTAAAGTCATCTGCCAGACACTTCTGCCATCTAGTCTTCCATAACCAAAGGTTCACTCTATTCCTAGCCCATGCTGTGATTAAAAGTTCCCAAACATGTTTGAAGGGAAGCTGGCATCGTGCATGTTGAGCAGCAGCAGTGCTGTTCCAAGGGCAGCCTGAGTCTTGCAGTTGCCATCCCCTCCCTAACAGTCACAGACCAAAGCAGGGAACTAGACTGGATCAATAAATATCATATATGCTTCCCCTGCCTGTGGAAAATACCTGGTTGTTGTGATACTTATGAGATTTGAAGATAACTGGAAAAAGTTCCAGTCTTTCAGTTCTCTAGCTCAGGGCTTTTCCACTGAAGTTTAATTGTCCTTGGATGTGCATTTCACTACCATTGCCTCGAAAGCAATGTANATTGTCCTTGGATGTGCTTTTCACTACCATTGCCTTGAAAGCAATGTAAATGGTTATAATCATAGAATCATAGAATGGTTAGAGTTGGAAGAGACCTTAAAGATCGAGTTGCAACCCCCTGCCCTGGGCAGGGATACCACCCACTAGACCAGGTTGCTCAAAGCCCCATCCAGCCTGGCCTTGAACAATTCCAGGGATGTGGCATCCGCAACCTCTTCCTCACCACCCTTGCAGTAAGGAATTTCTTTCTAGTATTAAATCTAAATCTCTCTACTTCCAATTTAAAACCATTGCCCCTTGTCCTATTCCTCCACTCCCTGACAGAGAGTCCCTCTCCTGCTCTCCTGTAGGCTCCCTTCATGTACTGGAAGGCTGTTCTAAGGTCTCCCTGGAACCTTCTCTTTTCCAAGCTGAACAACCCCATCTCTCTGCCTGTCTTCAGAGGAGAGGTGCTCTAGTGCTCTAATCATTTTCATGGCCCTTCTCTGGACCTGTTCCAACAGGTCCATGTCCTTCCTGTGTTGAGGACTCCAAAGCTGTACACAGTAATCCAAGTGTGGAGTGCAAAGTGGAGGGGGAGAATCACCTCCCGCAACCTTCTGGTCACGCTTCTTTTGATGCAGCCCAGGATACGGTTGGCTTTCTGGGCTGCCAGCACACACTGCTGGCTCATGTTGAACTTCTCATCCCTGAGCTCTCCCAAGTCCTTCTCCTCAGGGCTGCTCTCCAGCCATTCTGTGCCCAACCTGTATTTGTGCCTGGGATTGCCACATCCCAGGTGCAGGACTCTGCATTTGGCTCGGTTGAACTTCATGTGATTTGCACTAGCCCACCTCTCAAGCCTGTCCAGATCCCTCTGGATAGCATCCCTTCCTTCCAGTGTGTCAACCACACCACTGAGCTTGATGTTGGCAAACTTGCTGAGGGTGCATTCAATCTCACTGTCCATGTCTCCGACAAAGACATTAAATAGTACTGGTCCCAGTACCTACCCCTGAGGAAGACCACTTGTCACCAGTTGCCACTTGGACATTGAACTTGAAGGGTTGCAGTCTTGAAGGAGATGATCCTTAACTACTAACTAGCTTTATTGGGACCCTCTCCCCTCCAGTACTTTTTCCTGTTTTACCCTGCTAATCAGATCCCTCAAGTGTCCGAAGTCTGCTCTCCTGAAATCCAGGGTATTGAGCTTGCTGTATACCCTCCTTGCTCCCCTAAGACTCTTGAATTCTAATGTTTTATGATCACTGAAGCCAAGGCTACCCTTGAGTTTGACATTCCCAACCAGCCCGCCCTTATTGGTAAGGATGAGGTTCAGCCCAACTCCTTTCCTCATTGGCTCATCTACCATTTGAAGGAGAAAGTTGTTATTGGTACATTTCACAAACTTCATGGATTTCTTGTTCCCTGCTGGCTGGTTATCCCTCCAAAGATACTGAGGTGGTTAAAGTCCCCCATGAGGACCAGGGTCTGTAAACACGATGCTGCTTCTATCTGTCTATAGAGAGCCTTGTCCACCCTTTCACTCTGGTCAGGTGGTCTGTAGCAAATCCTTACTGTAATCCTGCCCTAGTGCTCCCTTTAATCTTGACCCATAAGCTCTCCATTGGTTCTTCATCCATCTCCAGGTAGAGCTCCCTGTACTCCAGCTGGTCATTGACACAGAGGGCAACCGCCTCGTCTCCCCAGCCTGTCCTTCCTTAAGAGTCTGTAAATAATAATACAGTGGTCCAAACTTCAGTGAGGTGGCTAATAAGTGACTGATTTCTGATAGTAAAGGAAAGTTCTGTAGTGACTGTTTTAAATAATAAGCATATATTGATGCCCTGTACAAATTGTATTCAAAGGAACTCAGTAGATAATGTGCTTTCTGTAGGTGGAAAGTACATCCTCTCTGCAGTATGCGGTTTTGAGTTGCTTGTAAGCTACTACTCTGTATGCAGAGTGAGTTGGCATATTCACATAGAATGTTATCACTAAGTTTTATGGTATAATATTATCTCAGCTAAATCTCTGGTTTTGCCTTGTACCCTTTTGTAGACATACTGGGAGAAACAGACATTTTAGACAGGGAAAGTTGCTGGGAGGAGCCTGTCAGAGATGCTGCAGTAGTATTCTCTAAGTATAACGATGTCATAGGTGGTAGTTGGATGAGATAAAAAGCTTCTCTCATTAGTGTTGTATACAGTATATTTTAAAATGTGGAAAATCAGTTTGAAAAGTGGCACTGCATTGCTGCTGCCAGAAGTAGGTTTTCAGTGCACTGACTGCAGATGTATCTTGTCACTGACAACTCATAGCAGTATCTTCTTCATATCAGCGTGTTCCATATCCAGATTTAGGTCCCCCTTTCGCATATGTTCAACCTCTAATTGATATTTTTACTGAAATCAAGAATACACAGGAAGGAGGGCATAGCTAAGATACAGAGAGCTGGACAACAGACTTGCAGACTGAAACACGTCTGATGCATTTGCACTCATATCCATAGTGTTCCTACATTTCACTGACAGTTGTTCTGGCTTCATAGCCTTTGTGTAATGTGAGAATTAACTACCCTTTTGTAGTTACAATGAGGGTGGGGAAGTATCTTAGGCTCTTCAGAAGTCCTGTTGCCAAGCTGCTCGTTGAAACAAGATCTGTTAATTCATTGCAAATGTTTTTTTGTCTCGGCTGAGAGATAACAGAAGGCCTTTCATAACATGGATTGAAGCCTTCACCGCCCTTCATCCCCACCCCAGCATTTTTTGCAGGACTTGCTGGGGTTCAGGCTAAAATTGTGTGCTCTTATTGCTCCTCCTGCCTCATTCTGCTTCATGCAGAACTGATAGGATCTGTGTACACAGCTCTGTCTTGATTCATATCTGAGTTTTCTGGGCATGTCCTGTTCTCTCATGCAGAAATTTTTTGCGTGCAGCTTTTGTCATTTCAGTTTCTGGATGGGCTGTGCAGCTCTGATACATCCATGTTATGTGAAAACAGCTCTTCACAAATCATCTTCAGAGCTGGTTTACCACGCGAAGAAGACTTGCATATGGATTGCACTGGCAATTACAAACGTAGTTGTGTATGACATGTATCTTTGTGTCACCCTAAATGTACATATAATATTGTAGCTAAAAATGCAAGCCTGGAAACAACAATATAAGGCCCCTACCATTGAAGAACGTGTGCATTTAGCCACAGCCATCCATCTAAATCCTTTAGATTTATACTGGTACTCAGTCATGGATACTGAGCAACTTCCCTGGATTTATGCCAGTTTGATGGCTAATGGAACAATCTTTTTATGATCTGTTTAGCTAAATGGCTATAATGATGTGGGATATTAGAGTAGCAGATGCTGTTGACCATCCTGCAGTAGATCAAAGTTTGTATATACAGGAACTATGCACTTCCTTTCAGAGTCACGCATATAATTTGAAGCTTCTCATTTGTTGCTATGGTATTGTATTGTCAGAACAATGAGAAACAGAAGTGGTAATTTTAATGAATCAAGTCAAAAGTGCCAGTCTGCATCAGCATCGGAGCCCAAGAAGTAGCTCTTTGGTATCAGCAGTAACACAGAAGGGTGCTCTGTAGGTGACTTTCTGACTTTGTTGACATCTGAGGATTTTGGGGACTTGAAATCTCAGTCTAGACTTGCTAAAACAGTCCTGTGTCTTAAGACTTAAGAGGTGTTTGACTCACATCACTATTGCAATTTGGTCTCAGACTGCAGCCCCTACAGCACAGATAACCAGTACCTGGAGCTGTATTTGCCTTCTGGGATTCTCAGGCTGGAGTCCAGCGTCCAGCTTTGCACAGTGCAGAGCATGGTGGTGGCTCACAAGTCACACCTTCTGCTTCCAAAGTGGGTTGGGAGGTGAACAGAAAAAGCAAGAGATGGAAATGATACATCCAGCTGGTGGCTCTGACTGGACTTTCTCCTGTGAACATTTTTCTAGAGTGAGGGCCAGCATACTTTAGTTTTCCTGTTGAATAAAATAAGAGAGTGACTGAGCAATAACAGGATCCCGCAGGGTGTAGAAAGATTTACACCCCAATCTCACACTGCCAGATTCAAAAGAGGGGTTTGAATCATGGAGTTTTAATATCTATGTCTGAGATTGGTGAAACTGGGCTGTTTCAGCTGTGTATTAATTTTGTACATTTGAATTTAATCTACATAATGATGACTGTAACATGAGGATAATCTCTGAATCATGAGGGCATCATAAGTTGACAGTAAATTGCCCAGAGACTAAGAAGATGCCAGTTCCATGGGTATGACTGAAAGAGAAATATCCAGGGGAATTAGAAGCACTTCACACATAATCTTACTGGACTGTTTCAGAAATTGTAAAATCTGCTCTGTTAGTATAATATCTTAGTGTCATTAAAAATGTTGTTTAATTGGCTTGGCTTTGTTTTGAATATAGATTGTTGGGTGGTCTTAACATTCGTATATTGATATAATTAATTATATACAATATGTAATATCTATAGATATTATATAATATTAATAGATATTAATAATACACATATTAATATATTAATATTATACATAATATTTATATATCATATTATATATAATGTATATTAATTATAATACTGTTAACAATTTACAGAATTTGCCTGACATCATGGGAACAAGCAGATTATGAGCTGCAGAGTCATATGCCAAAAAGAATAGCATCATTTCAAGTTGAAGACTTGAGCTAAAAAGGCTAGTTTTGTCCCCATTGCAGGTCTAGTAAATATAAGACACAAACTTTGTATTGTGCAGGAAAATGATTGCCTTGTGACTTGCTGAATAAAAGCCCCCTTCACTCACATCTGCATTTCTTATCTATGAAGGTGGATACTTTTCCTTTTGCTGGCTAGGTAATGGACTATTCCTAGACACTGTTTACATGCATGGAGTTTGAATATACCAGTAGTGTGTTTCTACATAAGATGGGTATGTGCAAGTAGAAGGTACCAGGCTTTGAAGTCCAACAACATCTGGGAAGTGACAAAACTCAATTTAACTTGGGTGTTTCAGCAGAATGGAGGTTGGACTGAATAGAATTACCTGTGAGTGTCAAGAGGATTCCACTTAAGGATTAAGGGGTTTATTACCAGTCTGTTGATATTGTTCACTTCAGCATTTTGTTCTCTTTTTTTTTTTTTTTTTCCTTCTGCTGGCTTGCAAGAATTGGAACAGCAATCATCTGCCATTGCTCCTTGCCATCAGATGCACTATCTTGGAAAGAGCTCTCGGGGTGAATCTTGCCAGTCAGCCTATGAATGCATCCTGATAATGCTGAAAACTGCTGCCTAAGGATACAACTTGCTGCAGCTGTGGCTTTGATACTCATTTTGGAAGAAAAACTGTCTCACCTGTCAGCTCATGGTAGTATTGTAAGCGTCAGGCTGCACAGAGCCAGGGAATGGTTATGGGCTGTCTGTGTGGGACTGGTAGTTGCCCCAATGGTTGTGATATGGAGATTATAGTTACCTCTCCTTTCATGGAGGAGGCCAGGGTTACGGTGTGGGATTACTTCTCATAGCTCAGGCTTTTTATCAGCCCTGTTAGTTATCAGCATGGTGGACCTCTTTCTTCTTGGCAGCAGGTCTTATCTCAGGACTATTTGTAAAGCAGATATACTCACTTGTTTTGATGGTGGGTTGGTTTGGTTTTTTTAATTATTTTTTTCATACTTGATTCTGTAGGTGTATATAAAGTTAAACAGGATAACTTGCAGAATCACCCTACTAGGCTATTTAGTTGCAGTGTGAGGAAGCCTCCTTGCACTAAATAGAATACTTTTGGAAATCTTGAATGTCATGTTTGACTTCAGTTACAGTCATAGGGAGCAGGAATAGACATTAGTATCTGCTTACTATCATATGAGGCAGAGTGAACAGTTCTGGTTTAAATCCAAACTTACTTGGATTTTATTGAAGACAAATATGATGTTATTTTATCTACATCTGTATTTTTCTCTGTGCTTACTAGATATGGTGAAGATGCAGCACTTTAACCTGCATTGGCTTGAAGACATAGGCCATATACTAATGTGGATTAATAAAGTTATGTGCTGTTTCGTTTGGAGATAAATCATATCTGCTGTGCCTAGGTGTGCCTGTTTTTTTCCCCAGAGATTGTCTAAAATGATATTCTGGAGTTTGAAATGTGAGACATAGACCCGTGTGCATGTGCTTTCCTCCCCCGCCCCGTCCTCCTCAGCTGACAAGAAGTTAACATACCTGTGAAATGAATGATCTCCCAGAAGAGGCTTGAGAACGTCTTTGGCTAATATCATTATGATACAAATGGCGATGTTACCTCTAGAGACTCAATTCCAGTCAGACAGCTACTAATTAATAAACTACTGCATAAATCAACAAGATAAAAAACGCTGCAATGTATTGCAAGATTCTGTATGATCTGGAAATTTTTTAACTATGCTTTCTGTCAAACTCGTGTATGCTGATCACAAAGTGAATGATGTGCTTTACTTGATACACTTGCAGAATATAGAGAAGCCTTTTCCTATTACATAAAGTGTTCTTTTGACCCTGTCCCCTTCTTGAATGTCTTCTGTGTCCTCTAGTCTGTCTTTCTATCTTGCAGAGCAAGTGACTTAGTAATAGTGTATGAGAGATGCTTCAGTAAGTCCGAAACATGTTGAAGCTACGGAGAGACACGTGATGTGGTGTTTGACTGCTGGCCTTAGTGTACTGGTGTAAGAAGGGGATGGAGGAATACTGGTTGTTACCTAGCAGTCTCACAGCTTTATGCAGACTTCTGGTTTGCATCCGCTTCAAAATGTTATGCTGATAATAACTTTTGGAATTGAAATTTTAGATGAGAAGGCAAATAGCTAATGAATATTGCATTAAAGTGCAGAAAAGGGCACCAAACCAAACCCATCTAAAGTTCCCTTTGCAGACCACAAGGAGATAGCTTAGAACATTTAATTTCACAAACTCCAGTATCTTTTTCAAATAGATAGTTTTCTAAGTAGTCAAAATGTGTGGTTTTAAATTTCAGGGTAAGATGAAGATGTATGGTTTTGCAGTTGCCTGAACATTTAAAAGGTGTTTCACTGAGGTAGGGAGACACGTTTTGTTTCTTGGGTTTTGTTTGTTTGTTTTAAGCAGGGAGTAGACATTTTTATGCATCTGAAAATTCAAAGTCATGCAGTATTTTTTTAAGTGGGTTCATGCTGTCAGAATAGAACGGCGGTTATAATGCTTGGTCTTTGAACCTACATTGGTTTCCAGAGACAAGCTTTCTTTGCACTGTCTTAGATTTGTGCCCAGAAATTTTTTCCTAGAGAGATGATAGAGGAGTGTACCCCCTTCACCAGCACACGTTGTGGTAGAAGTTCATGTCCTCAGGCCTTTGGACATTGGCTGGCAGCATAAAGTAAGGAGACATCACACTGCAGGGCTTAGGGCTCTTGCTGAATCTGTGGTCTTAATTTGGTGCCCATGTATACTAGGAGCGTTCCTGTTTTATGGTGGTGTTTCTTCAGGTAACATCTGTGCAGGCTGTCCAGATTCTGAGTCTTTGTTTTGTGCTGCATACTGTGAGGTATTGTTGATGAGCTGCAAATCCTTCAGTTACCATTCATCTGTGCAAATTCATTCCCATGGCTTAGGGGAAGCCAGTGAATGCTCCTATCAAGTAGGCATTGCTTGAAGATGCAGGTGACACTGAGGCCCAAACAACTCCCTACAAACTCACCTGGGGCATTAGACCTGGCAGAGGGAGAATAGTCTGCGTGATGTTGGCTCCACAGAGGCATGTGGGAGCAAGGATGAAACATGCTGACAAGACCGTGTGGGTGGCAGAATTACTATGGCAGTCCTCTGCCTCAAATTGAAATTTGGCACAGTGTTGGTTCTGTGACTGTGTCTAGACGAATCATGTGCACAAGGGGTGTTTAACATAGGTGATGCTCTGAAATACGTTTATTTTGTTGTGGATAAAAATTACAGGCAAGTTGTATAAGGATTTTCTTCGCATTAGAGAGGTGCTGATTTTTTATGAAGCATGGTGGCTGCGCTGTGCCACACACTGCAGGCACACATGAGCTTGGTGGGCCTGCAGCGTGCAGGCTAGCTCTGATCCATAAAGGTGATACTGGAACATGGAGCTCATCTGCTGTTAGTAAACTCTTCTGAGCATCCTTATTCCTGGTGATAGAAGTAATTCACTTAGTGTACAGGTGTATTATTAAAGCACGGTTTGCAATACCTCATGAATTTTGGGAGGGAGGAGGGGTAGGAAGGGTTTGCTTGATTTTTTTTTTTCCTTTTNAATCCTGCTTCTCTTGGCATTCTTTCTGCAGCCTGCTTACCCTGTGTGTGAGCAAGGCTGTTTCTTGTTGACTGATATTGTAGCTGTTGACTTAATTCCTGCCTCTTCCAGCTGGCTGCCATGGGACAGGTTCTTCTCTGGGCTCTGTCCTTCTGGCAGCAGCATTTCATTCTTTGACAATTTAAAAATAAATTAAAACAATGCAGTTATTGATGCAGATTTCCTCATCACCTGTAGCTGTCTAATCCTGGAGTGACAGATCAAGTACTGGCCTGCGCAATTTGAACCTTCTTTGCAAAACTCTGAACGCACTAGACTAAATTTCTTTTCTTCCTTATAATCCTGCAGCAGATGTAGGAAGGGGAAGGTCTGGTGAAGCAATATGGAGTGTAGTAAATTTTGGTAGATTATTTCAACCATGACTATATTTTTACTAGACTTTTTTGAGTTTTCTATAGTTTAATGAAACTTGGTTTCATCTATCATTTGCCTTTCAGTATAAAGGCGAGATGAGCCACCAGCCAGCCTCTAACAGAATCCTAGAATTCTCAGCCAGAAGGTAAATGTTGTTATTTCCTGCTGTTATCTTTAGGGAGACAGCACTTGTCTTCCTACCAAAGACTATTTTTTGCAGAGTGAAGGCTTTGTCTTACTGTTTCCTGGCTATGCAGAGAGCATTACAGGCTCCAGGGACTGTGAGATCAGGTTTTCCTGAGATGTTGGTGCAAAGTAACTCTTCAGTGTCACCAAAGATCTGGCTGTACCACTGCTGCAGGAGCAGATGATGTTAGATTATCTGGTGTGACCACTGTTTCTTCAAGCCCTTTAAGGGTAGGTATAAATACACTTTTAGAAAGTTGGGGGTGGGGGGAAAGTGTGTGCTTGGGCAACGCTGGTCTGAAACAATCTGAAACACTGCTGTCTTCATACAGGTGTGTCTTCTGTGGCAGAGTATGTTTCTGATTATCCACACCTATGTGGATAATCATTAGCTCTGTGTCTGAATCTTTTCCCGAGGGCATTCAGCTTCCCGTTTCTGTAGGTGAATAGCAATGAGGCATAATTTAGCAGAGGAAAGAAAGGATTTCTGCCAGCTGTATATAATCCACACCTGTTACTACAAGCGTAATCATTAACTTGGCCTCTTAAAGTAACTGGAAATAATAATCAGCACGGAGGATATTAGGTGCTAACAAAACTTCCAGGCATGTCGACCTCTTTTAGAGTGGTTTTACGGCTGATCATGTGTAACCCTTGAGACTTGTTGAAATATTTTGTGCTTAGTGACACTGAACTAGAAGAGTAAAATGAAATAAGAAAATTTGTAATCCAGATAATCACTTAATTTGGTGATTTTTGTTGTTGTTGTTATTATTGCTATTAATAATTTCCTCTGCAGCTCAGGCAACTTTGTCATGTAATTCTTTGCTTTCTTGTGGAAAGCAGAGTTGAGGAAACTACAAAACACGCAATCTGCCATTGCATAAGCATTGCTTGCAGCAAGCAAATTTAAAGCGTTGCACAGGTGGTACTGCAGCCACTTTAAATTACAAGTGGAGTTGCATTTGGCAGTAAATTGTCTGCTGAAATTATGCCATAGAAGTAGAGCATGTGATTTTAGCTTTTCTAGTGTTGTCATTGTCTTCGGAGAAATAGAGAGACATTAGAGATATGAATGATTTTTTTTTCTTTTTTGAGGGCACATAGACTTATTTAAACTTTCTTGAAAATGGGGAGAGCAGTCTTAGATTTAAATCTCATTCATGATTCATCCTTTGTTAGTGTGAAGGGAAAACAACTTTGTTGTATGATTATAGAAGCAGTCTCACTTGCTATATGAGCTGTTAGGACCTGCAAAGCTCAGGAAGCAGCCCACTTTACCGACTGAAGAAAATGCTGGAATAAATTAATGAGTGTACTCACTTGTTTTTAGGATGAATGACCTGTTAGTTTACAATGGTAGGGAGATTAAAACTGAAGCTGGGTCCTGGGAAAAGGGAAAGCCATGAATTTTAACTGTGAAGGATTGGGAGAGGAGTCATGTGAATGAGGTACATCTTGTTGATTGCTGCTTTTTTGTGTCAGTGTGGGACAGAATCATCCTGATAACCTAATCCTATTTCTATGCAATGTCCTGAAATGTAGTTCTTGCATGCTGAAAAATTGGTGGTTTGTGTTAGTTATTGTGTGTTTGGAGGCAGTAATTGTACTTTGAAAGTTTATTAGCAAATTTGGACAGCTGCTGTAATCCATGTGTTTGAACAAAAGTAGAAATATTAGGAAGAAAAGTTGACTTTCTCTTTTGTGGTTGACTGGAGTAACTAATGAACATATATTCCTGTCAGCTTTAATGATACAAATTTAATCTGATGTCTTGTCAAATTCATTTGCATTGCTTTGTAAGACACTGATTTAAAGTTCCGGGGAGAAACACTCCTGCAATTCTATTCGTGTGAAACCTGTAGCATTTGTCTTTAACTCATCAAACAATGATTACTGAAAATCAGTAATGTTTTGATGCTTTTAACTAGCCCTAATACTGTAAGTTTTTTGTGTTTTTAAGGCAAAATTATCATTTGAAAGAGTTTCTTAACTTTGACCTGCAAAAGTGAGAAAATTCCTTGCTCCAGTTGAATGAGTGAAACTTAAATTCTTCAAGGTGTTTACAGAATACAGCTATTGTGGCATATATTACCATGTCCTTCTGAGTATTAAAGCTTTTATAGATGGATCTATAAGAATTAAAGCAAATTCTTTACTTTTTGAGTATTAGTTTGATGTTAGCAGGTGCTTCAGTAGTTTGAAAGTACTTCTAAGACCTCAAGTTTAAATTGTGTAAGTCAACAGAGATAGTCCATTATTTTGTGTTGGCTGCTGCCTGAGATTTGAGAAATGCTGGGATGTAATGTTTGCTTAGTTTGTGAAAATATACAGTTCAGGTGAAATAATAAACATTTGTTTAGAAGTGTTTAGTATAGAGTAGTACTTTAGAGTAGTTTTAATAGTAATCATAGAGAAATCTCGTTTTATAAGGTCTTCTTTGATACTTGTGATTATTTTCACAGTTTATGCTCTGGTATGGTGTCATGTGCTGTAAAATTCCAGGATTTTTAATGCAGTCCTTGAAAACTCATAGCTAACATTTATTCAACAGAAATAAGATTGAGCCTGCCCCTAATAGGGGGTCTGTCCTTCAGATGAAATATTAAACCAAGGTCCCTTTTGCTGTGAAGAAATAGTTCCTTCAGAAAGGGCAAGTTATAACCTTGGCAGATGGTCTAAGAGTCCCCCTCTGTCAGGTTGTAATGTTCAAGTCTGCATGACAAATGATATAGTGCTGTACCCCTGCCCTCTTCCAGTTCCAGTTGTAAGCTCATTGCATGCTTGGGAGAACGGGATCCTGACCTGTGACTGGGCATCCCATGCCCCTGCAATGCAAATAATCCACTTTCTTTTTTTTTTTTTTTTTTATTAGTGTAGTGTATGATTAATATTTAAAGCCTTAAACTAAATGTAAAGAGCTCCTTTAATAGTTGCCATCTAAATGCTTTTTTTTTTGTTGGCTATTATGCTACTTCTCACTAGGCATTTAGAAACCAGTGGAAGCTTAGGATGAGATTTTTTTTTTAATGCCTACCAGAAAGAAACTCAGGAAGTGATGAGTTGGAAGGTGTAGTAGTGTATGGCATTGGGGACAAACCTTGGAACTCATCCAGCATTTTCATATAATTATTATCCAAATAATATAATTTCAAGGATGAAAACATTCTTCCAGTTCGTGCAATGTTTTTGCTTTTTCTCTTTTCTCTAATGTCAGCTCTTCCATTAGATTCAATATATATCTCTGATTATAAAGCTTGCTATTGTATTTTTTGTAGAGAAGAATAGTAAACAAATTAGTATTTCCTTCTGTTATATATCATCTCTAGAAGTTCCTGCCATTTGAGCCTTCAGCTTGTTTTACTATGTGTATTTGCTTGTGTTGTATGTCTTCCAGCTCTTCATTTCCCAGGGCCTATAAAATTGGTGAAATTTCCTGGGAAGGGATTGTTTTGGATACATAAACATACTGTCAAGCTTTTTTAGAGCTCAGGAAAAGCAGGCACTTAAAAGCTGTGGGAGCTGAAGACACCCGTGTAGCATGCTCATGCACCTTCCTCTAGACGGAGTATGGTGTTGGGACATAAGAAGACTTGTTTTTTCAGAGATTAAGTCTTCCTCGACAGTTTTATCCATTGATAATTGATTGATGAAGTCAGGAGAAAACAGCTCTGCTATTATTTCTTGGACAACATGTATTTACCTTCTAGAAAAGTTATGCAATAAATAAAGCAAGACTTGTCTGGCCAAGGTTGATGGAAAGTTCCGAAGGAAACGTCTGTGTATGGTTAGCGTTTTTGTTGAAATTTTTGTTGCACTTGCTAAAAGAGAAATCGACATGTAAACATACAAGACAAGCTTAAGTCAGGCTAAACATAGAGATTTATTTCCCAATTACTCAGATATTTATTATGAAATGTGTAATTTGCACAAGATAAACAATAGTTGCCAGGGAAAATAGCAAACTTAAGTGTATTCACTACTGTCCCAGACATTCCACTTTCCAACTTGCATATTGTCTTTAAGCCAGTGACCAAACCTTAACACGACATGCTAATTTAAAGAGTATGTTTTGTCTTTTTTATGTTTACCAGTTCCTCAATTTGGCCAAGCCAGCCCTGTTTTTTCCTGTGTGCCTTCTGTACGTGGCTGTGCAGCCAGCTGCTGTCTCCAGCCAGCCCCATCAGACTTCTATGCATGTCCAGTGGTGTATTTGGCATACTGTGCTGGTAGCATCTGCCAGGGAGGATGGGCTCTCAACTGGAGTGGGGTGAGTGCCCCCTGCCCCAGTCATCCCTCTGAGCATGCTTACAGGAAGATCTTCCAGCATGGATGAGTCTCTCTTCACAGGGATATGGTGAAGAGCTCTGTGCAAGCAGACATTTTCCTTTGAAGTTCTCAATGCTGAATACTGAGGGATCAGAGTGGAAAGGATTCATATACCCCAAAGGCAGGATCTGTGACCAGGGATAACCTTTGCAATGCAGAAAAATTTAGCTTGTTGGCTCTTTGTGTGTTGAGGGCTGCCAAGTCTGCAAGAACAGGGGAGGTGTTCTTTCGATTGTGTTTGTGTGGTGGCGGTGGGAACTGTGGCTGTTTGCTTGTTTGCTTTTAATAGCAGTAACAGAGATTTGGAGAAAGGTGTTTACTCTTATTAAAAATTGCTTTTGCTGAGAAGCCTATTACAAATTGTCATATAAGTCAGTGTGCTCTTAAGTCCTCCTTCTTCCCACCATCCCACTGCTACTTTATTATTTATAGAGTCTTTGCCAAGAACCTTCTTGTAGTCCCACCGTTGCATGTCTTGTATGTGTATAAGTGCTGGAGAAGCAGCACACATGTCCAAAGCACAGTGCTTTTTGCTTTTTCTAGTCTTTACCATCCTAATTGAGGAAAGGAGTAATCTTTTGTAGTACAGGGCTTTTGATACATTTTCGGGAAGTTTTGACTTCACTGATGTCCTTTAAAGTGTTTTTCCAAAAGAATGAACCTTGAGATAATTGGACCTTGAAAATTAAGTGATTATCTTCCAGATAGCATGTCTGAAATGTGTGTCTGTGTTCAGAGAGCAATACCTCAAATGCTTAACATTTTAAAATGCCGTTGTAAATAAACAGTCCTTGGAAGTGTTTATAAAGATGTTCCTGCCAAATTAAGGTAAAAGTCATATAGCAGGATATTTGATTTGAGTGACAGGGGGAATGACTGTGGCTTTTTTTGAGACCTGAAAGACTTGCATCGGTTCTCAGGCAGTAAAAGGATGTGACTCCACACACCAAAGTAACTACAAGTGGCAAACTTACCGCTGCTGAGAAAGGGAAGGTAAAAAGAATGCCATCTCTATCTCAGAGACGTGCATCTCTTTGCAGTCTATGGGGTAAGCACTGGAACAGGAACTCCTGGGGCACTATGAATAGGGAATTCCTTCTGGATTATTTTCGGAGGGTTCAGTAAACCAGACAGGGAATTTATGGGGGTGTGGGGAGAGTGTCATTTTTAACAGCTGGAATAGCATTAAGCAAACAATGCAAACAAAGGCATAATGCATATTAAATACAGGGGAGCAGAGCCTGGGATGATCACTAGAAAAGGCGTCTGTCGCTGATGTTACTTTCTGAATTAATTAGGGAGGGGAATGGAGCTCTTGCAAATGTCAGGACTTTTGTCACTACATCTTTTTGACCAGCAGAAAATGTTCTCTCTCCTGAGTGATTTAGGTGGATTTCAGGTATTTTATAATCATTTTAGCATTTAGCATTTAGGTCTTTTTTTGTAACAGGCACAACAGTTGATGGCACAGGTTCTACTTGGAGATTTCCAGATAACTTTCCAAGTCAAAATAGTAGAAATAATTGTTTACTTTAACATAAAATTGTTGATACAATTTGTTGTCACAAATATTTTTGCTTATTTGGTAGTTCAGACTACAAATACCAAGGCCAGCAAAGCTCTCACTCCTTTGAGGAGTATGCTGTATCATTTGTATCTGTAATCCTGAACAGTGCCAGAATCAAGTTTATAATATGCATCCTCAAGTACTTTGAGCAGTGTTTGAGTTCTTATTTACTGAAAGATAAGTGCTCCTGGAGTGTCTAGAAACACTAGAATGGAATGGATGTGGAGTACCAGATTTATGTGGCCTTGTACCAACACTAATAATATTGTGGAGCTGTTGGGTGTCAGTGTAGCTCAAATGCCTTCTTGCTCTTTTTCTGCACGCTCTCACTACAACATAGGAAATGTCAGTAATTATCCTCATATTATTTTAAATGCCATTGATAAGGCCAAATGTCTTAAACTGCCAGTTTGACTTAAAGATACTGTAGTTAGATTTAGGCTAAAAGGAAAGAAATGACCTGTGGCTCCGTAAAAGTTTAAGCAAACAATTTTCTTTGCCAGCAACTAGAATCTCATTTATCCTCTTGTGTGCTTTCAAATAAATATTGATGCTTGCAATACAATTTTTTACCTTTATGAAGATGTCTATTTTATAGAAGCGAAAATAATGATTTAGAATGAAGTCAAATCCTCAAGGTTTAACTTTCTACAAGTTTTGTTTTTGAGGAAAAAACAAGCTAATAGAAATCCTGAGAAGACTTCTCTGTGAAGCAAGACACTGTCTCTGCTCTGTTGTCTGTTTGGTTTCATATGGTGTATCAATGGTGTGTTGCTCGAATGTTTCCAGATTCTGGAAGTCCTGGTGATAGTAGGGTTCATTCTACTCAGAAAGTGCAGATACATTCATCTATGGGTGTTACTTTTCACCAGACTTCATTGGGGATGGCCAAAGTGAACATGACTTTTTCCACTGCTCCCTGCTGTGTTGGGTGATCTCACATGATGTCTATGTTTGTATTTAAGAGAAAGTGCTTTTAGGCAGAAAAGACAGGTAGGATGTTAGTTTTCTTTGGGAAACTGTGAGGACTGGGAACAGGTACCAAGTGAAGTGCTGGTTAGGTCAGAAAAGAAACCCCGATTTCTGAGGAGGATGGGGATGGACAGCCATGTTTGACTGCAAGAACAGTGAGTTCTGCAAGCTGTTGTCAATTGGAGCAACGACATCAAAGTGCTCGTGGAAAATTACATTGGAATTTTTATTTTGTAATGACAAACTGAGGTGCTTCCACTTCACCCTCAATAAGTAGATAGATGCTTTTGGCAGAATAAAATTACATTTCTGTCATTAATATTCTGGACTAAAAATGTTAGTACTTCAACAGCAAGCACTTTTTTTTTTTCTTATTCTTCAAGATATTTTTTTTTTTCTTATATGCAACCTAGGTGACAAGTTAGAGGAGGAAGGAAAGAAAGAATCAAGAAGAGATGTGGAGTATTTTGGAGACTGCTTGCAACGTAGATGACTACTGCATGTTAACTGACAAGTTTTTGTCTTCTCATTCTGTCATGGATACTCTCTAGGCCAGTCTATATCTGAGTTTCAGTTCATGTTCTAAGCTTCTAGCAACTACTCTTTCACTTGGGACACAGACCAATCTTGGCCTTTTAAGTGTAGCTATTTTATCTTTAGAAAGATAGTCTGTTGCCTGGCCTGCCTCACCCTCCTAAGCCATAATTTAGTTCTTTCCTGTTTTAGCAAAAGCAGCTCCGAAGAGCACAGCCGTCATTTTCTCAGTGCAGTGTGAAATCCTTTGCCTTCATATGCAACTATTATATTAGCAATGCAAAGTCTTCAAATATGTCAGATCGGTGAATCCACTTCTATGTTACCATAATTCTAGACGAGTCTGATCCCTAAAGGAAAGACTTGACAGTTTTGTGTCCTGTTATTGTGTCCAGGGGGATGAAGTAAAAGTTTTCATTACTTATGAGGTTTTGATCCTGTCTGTGTATGTGATAATTATTGTTGTTTATGGGTTTTCTTTGGTTTCTTTTGCTTGCTCCCCCAAGGTGTTCAGAGCAGCCGTGTTGGGTACAGGGTATCATCGGTTAATGACCCTAGAAATGTCTTAAATCCCATTTTGGGTATAGACTGGACTGTATAGACTGAGATCAAGTCCAGTGGTGTAGCAAGAACTAGATTAGAGCCTGACCTATGCTAGTTTTAAGCATAGGAGCTATTCCATTTGGAGCTAATACTGCAGTATTTGTCCAGTGCTTCCTAGGATTGGTGAAAAGTGACAAGTTCCTGGTATTTAGTCTCATAAGCTATTTGTTCGTGTGACTTACTCTGTAACCTTCCTGGTACTTCTGCAGGGAGCTGCTGTACCTATACAGGGTTCAGGGTCTCACTGCCAGGGCTCAACAGTGCCCACTGTCATGTTCAATGAGGCTTTGATTTCCATACTGTCTGCTTCAGAAAAGGGAAACCCACTGAAGTTCTTCACTGCACCTAAATTCCAGGCTTTTAGGAATCTGATATTCAGTCTAGTTACTTCAATGGCATGGTATGTCCTTACTAAATTATGTTTATTGTCTGATAGCTTCCAAAATACTAGCTTCAGAGGGAAGGAGACTACTAAATTGTACAAATACATGATTTAGTCCCATAAACATCCTTCCTAATAGTATGTGTTGATACACATGCCCTGTTTGCATCATTCTCAGAAGTGACAGTCTTCTGAGGCACACTCAGCTCTGTCCTACTCAAAAAAAAATGTTATTTTCAGAATATCTATCATATTCACAGGATTTCACATTGCTGGGAAAAAAAGAAGTTTGCATCCGCTAATCTTAAATTTCATATTGTACTTTCAAATCAGTTACGTGATGTATGAGATATGAGTGGTTTTAAATTTGTTCACTCTGTTCTGCTTTTTGATGCTGGCAACTTAAAAGATCATTTCATGATGTTATCTAAATCACTTATCCCTACTGTTCATCCACAGCAGAAATGCATTCTCTTGCTAAAATAATGTGCCTAAAGGTCTTAGGTGGTACTTAAAAAGCCTGGAAGAATGGTTTATGCTGGTAGCCTAGACTACCTCTGTACCATGTACGCTTCTGTCTGTTTGCCATAGGCTAAATTGACATGCAACAGTCAGTCAGCTGACCCGGCCAACTAATATTCTACAATTAACAAAAGCTGAACTGTTCAGTCAAAAGTTTCAATTACATGTAATATTAGTGTGAAATTTGCTGTTGTTGTCTATAAGGTTGAGTGTGCTAGGGATTTCAGAAGTGGCAGTAAGTGATAATCAGAGATGAATTTCAACAATATTTTTGAAATATGATTGAGTAAGCTACTGCCAAAGGCGTTTCTGTTAGTTCATGACACTTTTCATCTCTGCTTAATTAGAAATATAGAACTGTTCTGGTGTATTTACAAACAGACTCTGAGCGCGCAAGTCTTTTTCTCTGATATCTGTGTTCCAGTTAGTGCTGTTGTCTCTATAAGGTGGAAAATGAGTGTGATAACGTAACTAGACTTTCAGAATCTTTCACTTTTTACTGCCTGATGCATCTTACTCACTTGGGTATGTAATAACAGTTGCATTCCACATAGCTCAAGAGATAAATAGTGTGTTAACTCTTAATTTAGGATTGTAGTTGAGACATTTAGTTGCCTACTATGAGGACAATATTGGATATCTCTTTTAAGTGCATTAAATATGTGCAATATTTTCCTGATCTGTCAGGAAAGACATTCTTCCTGTCTGTTTTACACAGCTACTGTAGCTGCGAGGACAGTGTAAAAGAATGTTTTTGAAATATGCTTTATGCTCTGTAGCTTGCATATGCAGGGCTTTCTTGTATACTTGCTGTGGAAAGCAGCTGTCACACTAAAATTAATTTGGCAATGATGTGATTATTAAAATGTCCTGTTCAATTAAAGATCTGTTTTCAGCTTAGTGTTAGGGGCCTTGTTAAGAGTAAGCCGTAGGTCTTGGGTTGCTTCAAGAGCAAAAAAAAAATAAGACCAGAGTTGGTCTGTGAGAAGCTGACTTGAGTAATTGTTAATTTCTGTGAAAACTGCTTTTTATGTCCAATAGACACAATTAAAGCTCCATTTATTGGAATGAACAGCCTTGCTGCCATACAGGTAGAAGACAGATTATAAAGACTTATGTGATATTGTAGTGGAGCCCCTGAGAATGAATGGTCTAATCAGGATTAAATCAAATTGTCTGGGTGCTGTAATGAGAGGACTCAGGTTCGCTTTTATCCCTCCAGCTAGCTAGGAAAACTCTCCACTGCATTTTGCAATGTGAGATTGTGCTGTCGTTTGGACATCATAATAGTGGCAATAAAGAGAATGCAAGCCATCTCCAATTTATTTTGGCCGGCTTAATCCAGCATTTGATGTATCTGATACATTGTTTACACTGTGAAGTTAAATATTTCATCTGTCACATGCAAATGAAAATAAACAGAACCTAGAAGAAGGAAAAAGGCGTGATAAATAAATACTTGGGGAAAAATATTCCTTTGTACTTAGAGCGCTTTAATAGGGAAGGAAAAAAAAATATGCTTGTGCTGCATTCTTGTGATGTTTCTTTTATTTTTTTGTTTGCTACTTTGAAGAGAGAGTTAACTCGGTGCCTAATTCTAAACTTCGAGAACTCGTGTCACCTTATGGTTTAATGAAATGCAGGATTTTTCATATTCTCAAATGGATTTAACCTATAGGTGCGAAGTCCTGTAGCACACAAATACTGGCCTTTAGAAATGTAACTGCCCGTCCAATTCCTCTCTGCTGTGATTCGTGTGAGCACCGTTAGGACGCTCTACAGGTTGGGTGCCACCAACTTGGCTTTGGTTGGGAAGACGAGTGAAGAAAGGAGGGCGGAGATATCTTTTTAATCCTGTGGTTTCAATCAGCTTCTGCTTTTTGCTTTTGGCTCTCAACATTCTTTATGGGATTCCAGTGACTGGCCAAGCTCTGGGACCTCCTCTTGGCCCATACAGTGTCGGTCCCCTGACAAGGCCATTGATCACACACGGTCAGTTCTGCTGGGTTATGCAGCTTCTATTGTGAGCCAGGGTAGAGGATTTTTAATTGCTTGTTGTTAACTTTGGAGGAACTACCATTTAATGGATATCATTATAAGGATACAAAGAGAACTGGAGAATGTACATGCATGCATTCTTCACAGCAGTTCCAAGTTCTTAACTTTAAATTCGGAGATATGAAAGTTGTAACTTTCAAACAAGTTCCTTGCCTCCGTGAAATATGATCAGTGCATTGAGCAACACTCAATTAACACGTTTAGGTGTGGTATTGTAAAAGGAGAACCTTTCTCCATGTATTGCAGAGACAGATATTATATGTAACTCTCATTTGTAACTTTGCTAATTTTTTTTTAGCATGAGGAAACCAACATTTAAGGCTTTTCATGTCTCTTACGTCAGAAATGGTCATTATCAAAGCTGGTGGCTGTGTTTTCTAATGGCTGTCTTACGTGGTGTTGCTTCTGGTTTTTCATCTTTGCTGTCTTTCACTTTCCGTCTTTTTCACCAAGCAGTGAGGCTACTCCAGGGCTCCCAACATCCTATTTGGTGTCTTAGCACATCAGAGAAAAAAATGTATTGGTTACCTGTAGACACGCTAACACACAATATCTAACATTGTGGTGTTTTACACAAACAAAGATCAGATTCATTTGTAAATGCGTGTTGTAAACACAGCAAGGGTCACTTGCTATCAAAGATGACTCTGCAAAGCAGGTATGAATACTAGCCAGGTGAGTTCGAGTTGTGACCAAATATCTTGGGTCTTGTGGTGACTTCTCTCCCAAAAGTTTCATGGAAGGAAATGAAAGTTAGCAAGTGTAACTTTTAACTTGTAACTTGATCTGTTACAGTGCAGGGATGGAACAGTTATGAATGCCATAAAAAGGATAAGGTGTGCCGAGTTGCAAGCTTAGGGCAAAATCTGTCCAGCCTGCTCATTTTTCTAAGAAAATTCTCTGAAGTTTAAATTGATTACACTTAATAGAAAAGGGATTGGGATCCACTTTCAAAAGTATTCTCCATGCAAATGAGGATAACATCTTGATGAGTGTCTTCACAGTACAGAAACAGGGCATTTCTATCCTGCCCAAACCTGTGGATATTAAGGTTGATTGAAGCATAGGACATTTGTCTTTCATATGGTGTAACAAAAATTAAAAGTTAACCGGTATCAAGGAAATATTTTTTTTCTGATTAGATGAAAAACCACCTGAGTAGATCTGCTGCTGTTTTTTTTTTTTTTTTCTCTGATTGAAGCACCTCCAGCAGTCATGTACAACCAAATTCAGTGCTTTCAATGGGATAAAACCCATGTGATAGTGTTCCTGCGACTGTTGCTGAGACGGGAAGAAATAATTCTGAAACTTGGTGCCTTCAGCCATTCGGTTGCCAAGTGTATTTTACACATGGCTCTGGGTATTAGCTTCACTGTGGAGGAGGATAAAGGAAAGAACGTGTGAAGGGATCAAATTCATTTATAGTTCATTGTCTCTTCTACCATGGGCCATGTTAAATAGCTTATATTGAGTCTGTGTCAAAGTGGTGTTTGCTATGGCATTAGTAACAAAAAAAGACGGATTTGTTTCTAGAGGAACACTATCTGTTCTCTTGCATCTGGGGATTTGTAGTGAGATCTGTTAAAAGAGCTGTGAAGATTTGAAGGTGAACAGATAATAAGATATAAAAAAACCTCAAACAAACCAACCCAAAACTAGACCCCACCGTAGTGTTAATTCAACATATTAGCAAAAACTTAAGCATTCAAAAGCATGCAGAATTCTGACATTGAAGTTTCTCCTTTAACACTGAAAATGTTAGTGTATTTAACCCTTTGTGTTTATTATTTTTCACATATGCTGTTAACAACACAGAAGCATGCACTGAAGAAACAAAATGAGGTATCGATCCTGAGGTTATATGGATATAAGACTGCAGTTTAACATTTTAAGATAGTGTTACTATATTTAGAGGCACTTCCTCGGAAGCAGAATGCATTTAGTAAGCTATGAAGCCAGCAGATTTATAAGGCTATCGAATTCCAACTCCGCTGTCAAGTGTTTCAAGTATGCTGTTTGTACAGCTAGAAAGGGCTTCAGGCTTTACTGGGAGTACTTGCAGTGACTCCAGCAATGGCTGCGCATGGGTTGAGGTTTTCCTGGTTACTTTTGACATGGTCTAAAGCCTTCTTGGGTTTCATTTACTTGTTCATTGACCTTAAAAATATGTTTGGTTTGCTACTGCCAGGTTCTCTTAACAGATCTGGTGGAGTCTTTCATAGTGGGTTTCTGGAAAACAACACAATTTTTCATAGTGAGTTTCATAAAGTTTAAGTAGTATCTCCATTTGCCCACGAGGCACCATTGCTCTCTGTAGAACTGTTTGCCCACTTTTCTGAGGAAAAAATGCATTATAATCTTCAGAACCTATGTGTGCCCCCTAAGCTTGGAAATAAATAGTCAGCTGCACCTACAGGCTCTGCCACACACTGCTTGGTAGCTACTAAAACCTCAAAGTACCTGCAGGCCTCCTGTGTTACAAGTTCACCTCCTTAAGCTTCCAAGGGAGCCAAACCCTTGGAAGTTCAGGAGGAACATATTGGGCAGGATGTAAGACACCTTTGTGCTCCTTTCCTCTAAAGCTTAGCAGAACTGTTTAGTGGAAGTTAATGTTATATTCTGGAAGACCATAAATGACTCACGTAAATTCTTTGGTGGATGGCGTTACATAAAGATGATAGGACTTTGAACGTGACTTCATCTGATCATAGCTCAATTATATGCAAATATAGAAGGGTTTGGTTTGGTTTTTAAACATTTGTTTCTTTTTAACTGCCAATCTTGTAAAAAATGTACAGTTACATATTCGTTTTCTTTTGTATACTTGGTGACTGATTTGTGTGATACTGCAACATTAGAGCAGAGTTGTTTTTTAGTTTTTGAGGATTCATGTTATGTATCTACATAGTGATTGGAATTATTTGCATAGTTTTCTTTTAATCTGAAGTTCCCAAGTAGTCCTAGTTAATCTCCAACAAAAACATTGTCTTTACTCGTACTTTAGAGGTTTTACTGTCATGACTTTAAAATGTGTTTACGCTGTGCTGGCTGGTTCGTGCTTGTTTTCAAAGATTTTTGCATTGATTTTGCATTCATTCCTATCTTAACTTAAAGCACTGCAAAACAGATCATAAATATGTAGGCTGACCTTGTGAATTTTATGGTGCAGAGGTCCATCATACACTTGGTGGTCATAGTAACGGTGGTATCATTCATGTAGAGTTCCTAGGCTTTTACACACAAAAGCAACTTTCCAAAGTAGAATATTTGATATTTGATTCTCATGGTCAGGGTGCAGTAAGACCATTTAATATGTACATGAAATAATTTTACCTCTAGAAAGACCTCAGTGGCTGAAGCAAAGCTTCAAGTGCATAGATGTTGACCATTTGATAAGCCTCTTCCCACCTGCACTTCATTGCTTAAGTAATAATAATTAAAATGCCCGAGGATGTGTATAATAGTCTCTGAAGAACAACTGGTATCTTATCACAAGATCTAGGGAGTTCTCATTCTACAGAGTGATGTATGGGCTGATACTGGCTAGGATGAGCTACTTGAATACAAGAAATCCAGGGTGAGAAATTATATGAAGTGAGTAAAAGACAAGTGCTAATGTACCTGGTAGCGTTTGACAGGCTGTATTGTTTTCCTTTGCTCTCTTAATGCCGGCAAAGGGAAGGAGAAAAAAATGTCAGAAATGAGCTGTAGTGAGTGAAGGACAGTGGAGCGTGCAGGTAGTGCCTGTGATACTGATGCACATCTTGAACTTGTTTGTTTATAGCTTGCATGTTTCATGTCTTTGAAAACAGAAGAGCTATGTGGTCACAGTCCTTCAGTAGGGCATTTTTTGTTTTAGTCTTTGTTACTAGAAGTAGTTTATAACAGGGTGGGTTTTTTTTTTTTTTTTTTTTTTTTTTTTTTTGAGGAGTGTGTTTATTTTGAGACTGACAGACGCATGCTGTCTTTAAATCATATAAATGCAGAGCTCTCATCTAAGTTTTCTGGCCTAAGCTGAGATGTGTTTCCCTGTTGGCAAAAGGATAATTTTTGGACTGTGTTCAAGGTTTCAAGATTTTACCATATCTGGATGTCCACTTGCCTTGTGTGTCTGCCCCTTTGCTGTCATTTTTCAGAAACTTACTGGCAGTAACGTTGAAGAAACAGCCAATTATGAGTGACAGTCATGGAGTATTCTCAGTAAGGGCCCCCTGAATAAGCGAGTGCAACTATTCTCATCAGAAGTTTAATTCCTGGAATTCGTCTCCTTCATTTGAAAAAAAAAAAAAGGATGGTTTAATGGCTGTGCGGCTGATTAAAACTAATCGGGGCTACACATATTCAGAGATGTAGACAGCTATCAGTTGCCAACTGAGTTGAAACAGATTGTTAGCCAGCTCTCTGTTGATTTGATTAATGACCCGAATCGGTTGTTTTTGAGCATATCGCTGCCAAAGTGTGCTACACAATGAAAACAGGAAACTTGTGTGTCTTTGCTACCATGGTGTCACCAGACATAATGAAACGGAGGCTTTGCTGTGTGTGGGCCGAGCAGCACGGAGAAGAAAAGGATATTTAAGGACTGATTATACCTCTGCCACACCCAGGCCATGGACCGCTCTGAGATGCAGGAGCTGGCAATGATCTGTGAGGAACCACCTGCTTCCTTGAGATTGCAGGGATATATCTCAGCATTTGCTCTCTGCCCCAACATATGTTTCCTGCGCTTGGGTCTGGGACTGTGAAGAGAGCATGGCTGTAGGAAAAGGATTTCCAGAGTTGCCCTTGGAGCATCTCAGAGCTGCATATCAAATATGCTGGGCAGCAGGGCTTCCTTCTCCTTCTGTTGTGCCAACAGGGAAGTAGAAAGGGAGTAGGACACAAAAGTGGATGTGTCCTAGTTATGGCAGATCCTGGGAGCAAGTGGTAAAGAGGAGGAGGAAATCGTTTGTTCACTGGCAAAACTCCCTGTCTATTTGGTTGTGACTGTATTAGGAAGTTTATACGAGCTCTTCTGAAGGCAAGCCTCTTCTGAAGCAAACAAGTATTCCTAGGAAAGCTAAGGATATTTGCCACCTCCTGTAGTTGCTCCACAACAGTGTGTTCAGCGTTTGCTTAAAGCTTTTACCACTTTAAGTGGCCAAGACTGAAGTTGCTGATGTCTGCTGGCTGCATTTTTCACAGACACCTTCTGCAAGGCTGGTAGGGCAGAAATGAGGGTGAATTGACCATTCTGACCCCTGTGGCTGAATGCTGTACTTAATAACTAGTAATTTTTATTTCCATTGTAAGCTGGAAAGGTACTGTGAATAGAAGGCAGAGAATACAGTAGATGTGAGCAGGTCCTTCTTTATTTTCTGAGCTACCTGTTTCCTTTTCATCTATATGTTAAATTTCACCCACCTCTCTAAAACACTTTGTATTAAGCACAGTACTAAATGCAACAGTGGTGATTAAGTATTTCTAAGGTTATTACAAGTCTAAACCCGAGAAAGTTTAAAATGCTTTTTATGTCAAATAAACATACTAAATTAATAAATTACAGAAACCTCTGAAGGTAGGACAGATACACGTCTGCCTACTGATAAGCCAGGACCAATTAATTCATGAAAGAACTGGTCAGCTTCTTAGTAGAAGCACATTGAGCACTTTTCCAAAAAGAGCTTTTTTGAGAAACCAGCTCCCTGGCAGCCCTGATTGGCGTCTGTCTTTCTGTGCACAGTGTGGTAGCGAGCAAGCTAGTGGAGTTACTCTTCCCAGTACTAGGCTACAACACACCCAGGTGAGAACAATTCTATTTCTGGGCCTTTAAGCAAAAGAGTTCTCCATTTTAGATTTTAATTAAATATTTTCTTCTATTAAGCTTTAATTGTCTCATTGGTAATCTTTTGTACCTTTGAGTAAACTGGCAGTTTGGATCGTTAGTTGACTCAGATACACGAGGCTTAAACTGATGAACCTTTCCGGGTGTTCTTGTAGGAACAAAGAGCAGCCAGGCAATAAAGCAAATTGTTGTACAGGATCAGGTGGAGAAGACTTCCCCTACAACCATTCCAAACACTTGTACTCACAATTCTCCTGGCAGGAGTTTTACAGCTGTGTAAATGTTCAATTATTATGTGCTGCTACTTATCTACCTTGCGTGTTTCTTCTCTAGAACTATAAACTGATCTCAGTGCTGTGTATAATGTTTCCTCTGCGAACTCAAACAACTCTATCCCTTGAGTTCATGTTTTTAATTGCAGTTTTAGATCAACTTTCTCCTTTTTAATGTAACATTTCTTTCCTTTTGATCCTCATACCAACTTCAAACGTTGTAATTAAGCATGCATCTGCCACATTTTAAACACTCAGTCTGAAAAATGGATGTAAAGCTGAAATTGCCCCTGTTCTTAATTCAGTGAGCCCCAAAGTCCTAGAGAAAAGAAGCTTGCAAACCACTGATTTTGGGTTTACTGTTATTTTGGGTATTATAATATTTTTAAGTCCATTAGTTTTAGTTTACTTGTTATAAGCACTGCTAACTTCTGTCAGACTCCAGAGGGCAGTTGTCAAATCTCTTAAAATAGCTCACATATCCATCTAACTGGTAGCTTAGTTTTGAATGTGGCTATTATGGGAATATTTAAAGAAAACACAGACTTCTGTGCTGTACCTGATTATGTGCTCTTGTGCCCTGTTTCTTCATGATGTACAAACATGTACAAGATCTTACTCCTCACGGTAATGGTGGCTCTGATCAGGCTCTGCTGAGAGCTGAATGTCCTGGTACAAGCTGTGTCTGACTTGTTCAGGAGTGCAAGGGCTACCCAAGAGTAATTTCTTATTAGTAGCTTATCCCTGATAAGAAATCTGAATGTCTGTAAAACACATCTTCTGGTGCAGTTGGAGATTGACAGATGCATGTGTTGTAATAAGGTACTATAAAGATGCATATATATGTCCTGCATGGTTAAAATCTGTTTTGTGAAGAGATGTTTCTTTTATAGCTCCACTGAGAGACCTTTCCACTCCTAGTGTGATGGGCAGTCTTTCTGTGCAAATGTGACAAGGGAAAGTATTTGACTCAGGCTTAAAAGGAACTGGGAAAAAAAAGCTAGTGGTGCTTCTGGAGTGTTCAGGATTACCTTAGTGCTCATTCTGGATTCATCTTCCCTTATTCTTTTTCTGTCAAAGCAGATGTAAGATACAGTATCTACTGGCCCAGTTCTCTTGAGATAGCATATGTCAAATCATCCTTTCAGCCTTACTTAACTGCCTTGTCTTTTCCTCTGAGCTGTTTGGTAATGATTTAACCGTTATTACTTGACTTTCCTGAATTAGTGTGCGTGGAAGGACATAAAATATGCTAGAGGTCTTCTAGCTGGAAACGTACTTTGTGTTAGTAGATATGGAACATGCTCTCTGCTCATGAAGTTAATCATGAAGTTAAGCAAAACAAAAAAGGCATTTCAAGCCCCTCTTTGCACTTCCTGAAATACCACACTGGATGTCACTCATCAAATTCTAAAAAAGGGTGTTTTCGTAATCCTTTAGTAAAACTCACTGAAGTACCACAGCAAAAATATTCCGTTTCCTCTGAAGCTGGACAACTTTACCAGGGACCTCACTTTAATATTTAGTGATTTCTTCACATTAGCTAGTGAAATTATGTAATTTGATAAAGTGAAATTTCATTTTATTGGATTAATAGTTTTAAAAATATAACCTTCCTAAAGGGTTTGTAAATGAATGAACACATGGGAAAACCAATATGAGTTAATTTTTAAAGCAGCTTGTTGCTGTGCGTCAAAACTGTGTGTGGGTGCTTTTCTTCACCATTAAAGCGGCCTAATTTGATTTAGTTTACTTCACTTCCAAACTTAAGTAATGAAATCATATTAAAGTCACTTTAATTCTGAAGGAAAGCATCCACATAGAGTTTAACTAATCTTTAGGTTCTATGTTGAACTAATGCCAGTTGACTTTCCTGAGCAGTGCTCAGATGTGCCCTGAGACAAATAGACCTTGTCTTAGAGCTTTCGTTGGCTTCAGTGACAGTGTTCTTGTGGATAAAGGTGGCAGTCAGGCCTGGCTGTATAACGTTATAGTGTGACTAAAATGCAAATATGCTATTCATTTCTACACAGTAGATATGCTTGCTATATCCTAATTTGGTTTAATACGCAGTTAATGATGCTCAAAGGAAATGTTTTTCTAGTAGTATGTTACAGCAGTTTGTTTCATCATTATGCATATTTACTATTGCAGCCTTTTATTTTAAAAGTAGATCCAAAGTATTTAAAGTACCCTTTATGCTTCTGATAAAGGTGAGACTTTTTTTATCCACCCATTGGCATGTACTATTGGTTTGAACGTAAACATTAGGCTTTAGCCCATTTACTTAATTGATTTGTAGGTTTTAAAAGTCATAAAATCAGGCTTTTATGTAAGTGCTTAGACTTTCTGGAGTTGGCAGTATCTGAAAAAGACAAGTGCTGATGTGTGTTTCCAGGTCACTGGAATCTCCTTGTTGCTCTAACATAGCACCACCCCAACAGTACTCGGTTGCAATGGGTGTTTTATGGGGAGGCTATGACCCAGCTTTTAGAGTGGTTTATATGTTTTGTTGGGAGGGAGGGAAGCAAGCAAAAGATAATAAATACGTCACAACGTATGAGAGGCTCCAAGTAGGGTCCAGGGCATGGTTGTGTTCATCACATAGGTCATTTGATTATGACTAATCTGTGGAAAAGGTAAGCTCTGATCAGTGCAGACACAAGCTATTTTGTATCGTTTGGCCAGTGCCCAGGGATTGCTCCTGAAAATGTTTACTTTTTTGGAGTACCAATATGGCAGTCACGAAAAATATACAGGAAGGGTCCTTTTACCACCTGACTGCACTATATATTCAGTAAAACATCAGCTGAAATCTTGATATCCAAAAAACAAGAACAACTTGAAAGCATAAAATATAGCACTTAGTAAGGGTATTCATAAATAATCTGTTGATATGTAATTATGTGATCCAATGCGTAACGATTTTATAACTGTTGGTAGTGTTGCCCCAGGAATGTTCAGCAGAGGACAGGCACAGATTTGTTTGAGAAGTTGTATGCAAGTGTTAAATTTTCTTTCTATTCATGTTTTTCCTAAAAGCTGAAGCTAGAGCTTAACAAAGACTTGCATTGACCTCAGTGGTATTTTTGAAGCAGACCTCAAACCTCAAGAAAAATCCTTATGTTTTGATATGTTCCTTTCAGGACACTCCAGAAAGAAACAGCTTGAAAATATTTTGGTGGATAAAAACGTTAGAAGTATGTTAGTGAATGAAGCCTCCAAGGCATCCTGCTCTAGCCGAGCTGGCACTCTGTTTGGCAGGCAGAAATTTGAGGAGATGCACACCGTACCATGTGTGCATTGATCCCAACCATTTCTGACAGCGGCTTTAGTTGTTTTGGGTTTTTTTGTTTTGCATCACCATGTTTTACAGTGCCCAACTTTAAGGCAAAGCAGTGCTGCAAATGGTCATCAGAGAAGAGTGCTGAATTCCCAGATTCAAAATGTTTAGAGGAATGTTGGTCTTGACTGTAGCACCCTGTGATTGGGATTGTGTGTGGAAGTCATTATTTGCAAGGCAGCAATAGGATTGGGACACGAGCTAATTCTGTTTTAAGAGCTCAATGTGCTTCTCTTTACTTCCTAAGTGCATAGCTAAAACACTGGCGTAAGAATCTGTAAACTTGGCTCTGATTTACCCCGTAGGTAGTGGGAAACATGCCATGGCAGGGAGGGCTTATGCCTTAATTTATTGATTAATTTGTGAGATGGGCAGTTGTTTGCAATAGTGAGATACTGTCCTAGAGATTAGTCTGTGGCTACTGTGTGCCACAGCATATCACTGGTTTAGAAGCAATGCTAGCGTATGATCTCTGACCTGAGAGGTGAATTTACAGCCTATCAATGGGATAAATAATAAATAGCAATGTGCTAATTGCATCCGTCAGCAATTGCAGCCCCATCCATAGGTGACATGATGGCCTTGAAATCCTGAAACGGGTCAAAAGTTGTCACGTGAAATTGCCTTTGAAAATCTGGGAGATTTACCAGGCAAGTGGGACAGGTTTAGCATCTCCTCCTGACTTAATCCAACCTTGCATCTGGTTATGGGTTGTAAAAGCCTTTACTTTTTTAAATAGAATGATTACCTAGCATTCTGGCATGTTCTGTGTGTTTGTGCCTGTTGTGTTTGAAGTACGTGTTGTTTTGTTTCCCTGGGTTGTTAACAGTGCCCTTGGTAAGACAAGATGCCAGTGTGAAACACATTGCCATTAGCATGAATGTGCATGATACCAATATTTTGACTTCTAGGAAGGTTGCATTTCCCAATAAAATAATAAAGGGAAAGAATGTTGCAAGTGATTCATTGTTTGCTGAGATGATTATATATCAGCTCTTCTTCGGTCTGTTTATCCGCTGTGAATAAATGTCATGCATTCCTCTTGATAAGAGGAACCTTCCTAAAATAAAAGGTACGAAGCTAAAATTGTACGCCTTTAAAATTGCACTCTGACAGTGTAGAGAGGCTAGGTCTTGTGGATCAATACCTGAACAGATTGTCTTGTTTTCCTTTCGGCTAGAGAGCTTTGGCTTCACCTTGGCCAAGTCACTTTACCCATGGCCTCTTTCCCAAGAGTGGATCAAAAGTAATACTTTCATTTCCCTTCTGTAATTCTTGATGTAGTTGTAAGTCCTTTAGGGTAGGAGACTGCTCCTTACTCCGGCCAAGTCAGCAGTCACTACTTTTGTCTCTCAGCAGTAAGGGGTATGAGAGCACAAGGATCTCTTAACTCTGTTTTTATCACCTTACAGTGATGAAAGCCCTGACATAAACATTGCTATACCAGCATAAAAATGTCTTGGTTAGTTTTTCCTGATATAGCTCATTTTGTTTTGCTGAGTTTGAGAAAACTAAACCATAAATAGTTAAGATCAGTTTACCTATAATAAGCATATTTCCTGATGAGCTGTTGTGGCAAAGTTTATTAAATATAGACTTCATCCTAGTGTGTACACAAAGCTGAACCCAAATAAGCTGTGACATGGATAAAGCCTTATTATAATCTCAGATAAAATCCTGAAGCTGGTCTTACCTTTAAAATTGCACAGCCATGCTGAGCAACAAATAATCCAGTATTTCAGTCCAGCTGAGGTGTTTACCCAACCTTCTTCTCTTCTCCATGAGAAACTTTTTAAGGTAGATGTGCTTTGCAGTCTGTTGCCAGAATTGATATGGGCAGGAGGTATCCCGTGGTGTGAAATGCAGAGTTAGTGGGTTCCCTCCGAGAGCGTCGTGCTGGCAGCACGCTTTCCCCTCTCTGTCACGCTGCAGTCCATCGTGGTGACCTTTGGTTTTGCACAGACAGGATTTTTATCATATCAAGACTGGTCCCAGCTGGTTAGATCTCTGAATAGTTGCTTTGTGCTTGACTGGAAATGGTGTGATTCAAAAAGGAAAAGTGGATTTTGGTCCGTTCAGTACAATACTCTGCTTGTGAGACACCTACCAGATTGTGCAGTGGGAGCAGCTACTAGGAGCTTCTGGGAACGAGACGTTGGGTCAGGCCAGTCTGCATTGTTTCTCTGCCTTCCCTGGGCAGTGTTTCCAAGCTGTAGCCCAAAAGTTATCATGGTTGGGGGTTTTTGGTGGGTTCGTTTTTTTTTTTTTTCCCCTCATTGCTCTCATTTGGTTTGGGTTTTTTTGGTTGGTGGGGGTTTTTTTCTGTGTGTATGGTTGGACTCGATGATCTCGGAGGTCCCTCCCAACCATGAAAACTCTGTGATTCTATGCAGACCTGTAAGGGAGGCTGTTAATACAAACCCTGCTCCTCCACACCTCAGAGGTGACTCCAAACCAGAGCAATGTCTGAGAGCAGGGAGGGTACAGTTGGCAGACGTTGTACTGGTAGCAAGCAGAAGCGCAGCCAGTCTAGTCAGTATAATGTAACACTGGGCTCTTGCTGGAGCCAAACAATAGCATTTTTCAGTTTGAGCCTTCTCACTTTTTATTTATCAAGACTTAGGTGGGAGGGGAGGGTGCAGTAGTCTGGTCTGCCATACTGCAGAGGGAAGGTGGAGCAATGCCATGCATTTTCTCGGAGTTGCTCTTTGTTTGTGTGGGCGATACAGACAGAAAAGCTGGTTTTGAAGTATTTAAAATGCTTTGATTTCTCTTTGTTTTGTTGTGTCCGAGTCGGAGAAGCAGTGTTGGCTAAGAGTGTGGGAGGCTGTTAGTTCTGCTGGAAGAACACAAGCAATTTTTCATGGGGTTTCAGTGCTTTTTGACCTGTAACTTCTTTTCAGCACTGGACCTGCTTATAGAGTATTGAGTTCTCCAGCAGAAGTTTGTGGTGGTACACTGAGGTAAGGATGCTGGTATTTTTATTAGATAACATTATCATTCCTCACCTTACAAAAGCCTTTGGTTTTAGTTCTGCATTTTCTGCTGTGCTTATCCATTGCATTTAGCTCACCAGAGCGATCCCGTGGTCTTGTTTCTAAAATTGGGCTTCACTGACATACCTTGGAGTTCTTCTGTGTGCTGCACAGTTACTTTAGCAAATACGCAAGGCCACCCTTTCACTGAGATTATTTTTTTTTAAAGGAAAGAGCTGATGAGATCTAATATTTTTTTTCTTTTTTCAAGCCACAAAACACTATCTGTTTGTTCATTTAGAAATGAGCAGAAAATATTGAGGGTGAAGCCATGGCTATATGACAAAACATCCCTTAGAAAGAAGGTAGTGCCTGGAGCATCTGCCAATTTATTGGGGAGAACCGGAATAATAAATACCCCAGTGCTGTTTATCAGTTTCCCGAAACCCCTGGCTTTCAGAGGGGCTGGACTGACCCACTTTGAAAACCAATCCCTGACCTGGTGACTTGAAAGAGACGCTGTGAGATGGCTCTCAGATGTCTAACCCCCCGCCCTGTTACAGCATTTCTCATCTAACTGAACATCGATCGACAGAGATGCTGTTTTTGCACAGTATGCCTAACAGAAGTAGACACAAACTGTCTTTCTTTTAAAATACTTAGAAATTATAGTTTTGAGGGGGGATTAATTTTTGTGGCTTAGACCTGAGTTACTTGTTATGGTAACTGCAGTAATTGGAAGTACTGACAGTCTGACAGTGAGTGGTACCAAGTGTACACCCACTGTGCAGTACAGGAGCTGCATTTTTGTGGCCATGGTGCTGATTTCTCCTTGAATGACAATCTCAAAATGAGGATTATAATATTTCACAGTCTTTGAAAAATATTTCTGTGGATTTAAACTTCAAAGTTAAATAGCATCCCTATAAGCGCAATACATCTATGCAGTACTTTTACTCAGTTTCATTAATGTTAGATTTGTAGATGTAAATGGATTTTTTTTCCCAGTGACTTAACTGTAATAACTTAGAAGAATAAATGTCCTAATTTAATATTTATGTAGGTGTCCTAGTAATAGGCATCCTACGTCCTGATTATATAAGAAAGTAATGTGTTTGTGCTGACATGAGATCATATATACTTGTAGGATATAAAGCATAGATAATCTATCCCTTATTTTACCTCCCTGCATTAGCATATTATGAAACTTATTTTATGGCACATTAATTTACAGCTGGTTGATACTGACACAGTTTCATGTTTTGTTAAATAAGAATCTGTTGTCGTTGTGCTCTGCATTTCTCAAATACCTTACAGATTGCACCGCCTTTTTTCAGCCCCTCAAAAGGCATTACTGCAGTCAATAAAGAAAATATTTATTCATAAGGAATTTTACATTAACTTGTCTTAATTTTCCAACTCTGATATAATTTGATTTTTGTTTTATATTCAGTGTATTTCTTCTGCTTTTCTTAATTTCACTATCTGTACTTTTGAAATCACTCCATCCTGGATTTATGGATAAACCAAAAATAATTAGCTGTTTTCTGTTATTTAGGTTTGTATGGTAATTTTTTAGGTGTAATGGGCCTGTTTATTTCTGGGAAAACTTTACTCACGTGAGGAAAATGTTTGATTTCAGTGTATTTAAATCCAGTTTAAATTTAAATTGGAGGGAGCAAGCATCTCTAGAATTAGAGCATTAGTTATAACTGAACAGGAACTTTTAAGTCCTTCTAAAACAGAAAACTCTAACTTAATTCATTATGGCCGTTTTGTTTAGGAAGAAGTTTTCTAGCAAGTGTAGGCTGCTTAAATGTCCTTTAGTGCCTTTGAAATCTCTGCTAAAGTTTTTATGAAACATAAAACAGAAGGAATGCAATTAATTAGTGTAGTCTCATCATTCAGTTGCAAAGTTAAATGCTGTTCAAATGCTTTTTAGAGCACTATGCTATGATAGAAAATTATTGTTATTCCTTAATATCAAGCTGACAATTCAGGGAATACAAAGACTAATTACGAAGGATGGAAAACAATCACAATTTTACAACAGCTTTGTTTATGGCACAAGTTGGCCTGTCAAACAGAGAGGATAAGGGAAGTAAATGATACAGAATCTTATGTACTCGTAAAGTCACCATTTTTTTAATTTTTTTTTTTTTTTTTTTTTTTTTTCGTTGGGAATTGATGCTTATGTGTGACTTAGATAAATCCTTTTAGTCTCAGGTGCTCTATAAATATTGTCTTTCTTTTAAACAGTGCTCTCTGCTTTGCAAATTAAAGTCTACTCAATGGTATAGAGCAGCTAAAGATTTTGCTGCTTTTAATGGAAATAAACAGAAATTTTAATGAGAGCAGGATCTTTGTCTGAATAAGGGCTAATGGTTTGGTTTGATTTGATTCATCCTGAGTCAGAAAAGCCTTCTAATTTCAGAGTGTAGCTTAGAAATAAAAGTTATATTATGCCCTCAACTTTTTCCTGGGTAGGGAAGGACGTTAACTGTGTTCATATATGCTTCTGCAGGTATGGCTGAGACTGAGTGAAAGCCAATTGGATTAAACAGGTCTGGGTAGTAAAACAACGGTGTCATACCTAATAGCTCGAACGCAGTTTTGCTCATGGCTAAATTAGAATTTAAAAAGAACAAGCTAATTTCACACTGTGTTCTTTAGTGGGAACAGTAGCATGACAGGTGCTTTGTAAGCCATTTCAATCTGTTTATTTTGAAGGATCTTGCAGGGCGATAAGAGATGAGCAAATGTTGCTTTGTAGCTTGTAAGTCTGATGCAGCTGAAGTCCCTGTCAGTATGGAGAAGTGCCTGAACAGGCAATAATGAACTTGAATACATGAATACTTTCAGTGTACCTTGACTGCAAGATTTAATACTTTGGGCTGGAATGATGATAAGAGGAAACTGGGTAATTTGGATGCAGTAGGGAAAAACTCAGGCCCTATTAAAGTTGGTACCAAAATTCTCATGAGCTTTGATGGGATGGGCTTTTTGTTCACAGTGCTTCTCGTGTACCGTATTATAACAGGATTTTTGGCTGAGACTCGTGTGCTTATATTTTAAATAGTTTGTGACCAATTATGGCTTTTCAACTTAAAAGCATTTCATCATCGACATCAATATTACATCTGAAGGACAATTTTTTTCATAGTGAAGGGAAGTCTTGCACAGCTGTTCTTGCTGTGGATTTCATTTTATCTTCTTGCACTGCTCTTGCATACACATACACACTACCTAACACACACGGCCATCCGTGCTGGCTGATGAGATGAAATCAGTGCTGTAGACCAGCTGAGGAATATTGCTGTTTACATGTACTTTAGAAGATTTCCGACTTAACTTTACATTGTCATAGTAATAGACTCTACAAAGAGACTAACTCTCCTCTCAGGATCCTAAAATCCTTCAAAATAAGCTTCATGCTACAGTAAATGTGTTATGTTATACCAGCACATAGTGACTTTTACAAGAAAAAAGCCCCTGTTATGAAGCAGCGATTTGCTGTAACTTCACTAACTTTCACGATTATTTAAATGGTACATTACAGACCTGATCCCCTGCGTTACTGTATTGAGGGCTGGCAGCTGCTATTGTCATGTCTTATGTAATTTTTGCTATGCCCTTTTTTAAAAAATAAAATAATAATAAGTAAGAGGGGGGGAGAGAAAGAGAAACAATCTGCATCTAGCTTAGGTTAATTCAGCCTTGCTAGTCGGTGCAGCTTCCCAGAGTCAATGAGGCTGTGCTTCAGAGCCAAGCCCAGCCAAGCTCTTTGTCACAGCAGCTGGTAAAGAAATAGCAGTTTAAATGTTTTGCTACAGATAACTTGCTTAAAACAACTTTGCCTTTTGAACCAGCTCTGCTCCTAGCCTGGACATACCATGAAATATGCAGACATACATGTGTGTGTATATGCTTCTGTGTGTATGTATACATATATGCTTGTGTATACAGGTGCACAAATATACACACACTTTGTTGAGGAGTTAGTACTGGTGTAACTGCATATTTAACTGTAATCTCTTCTAAGTAATTCTTGTATACAGTGTTTTTGAATGTGATCAGTGCATTTTAAGAGCTTTTCTGTGAGGTTACTCTTGTCTTATGTTGAGCTGATAGAGCATTTTCTGCAAATGTTTGAGATGGTAAATTTTTTTAACAGAGGTTTACTTCATCAGATAGCTGTTATAAAAAAAACCCTTCTGCTTCTGTAAAAAACATGTTCGGTTTACACTGGAAAATGTGGGACTATTTCTCTTTTGGGGCACCAAAGTGGAAACGTTTCCTTTTTCAGCAAGAAAATATTTTTTTAATCGTCTGACTACATGTTGTTTCTCATCAAAATTTCTTGTGAGAAAAATTTACTCTTGCTTATCAGCTCTTCTCTTAGCCTGGGGAAAGGGCTTCTTATGTTGCAGCTTCTCTGTTACGTGCAGCCTGATCAGAAATGTAAGCACTTTGTGGCCTGCTGAACAGATGGCAATGTCCTCCTTTGGCAAACAGGTGTGAGCTTTGGCAATGTGGGACTTGGAAAAGGACAGGCTTTTGGGTACACAGTCCCTTCCTCAGATCCATCCTGTATGTGCCCACTGGCTCGATTAACTTACTAAAAGCCATTTCTTCTCCTGCACCCCTCAACTGTCACTACTCCTACAGCAGAGAGGGTGTACATCATTTTTCCTGTAAGATAAATGAGTGAGGGCAGGACTTTATTACTTGCCTTTAGTTGACCTTGCATGTTTTAACTTAACAATGTGTCTATACTCAGTTTACACAAATTAGTGACTATATGCTACCTCCCCATGGCAGAGAAGACACCGTGTAGGTGTAAAGCTGCCAGTGGTGCAGGCAGTAAATGACTCGAGAAGTGACACGCTGATTATATGGGTGGTGGAGTTATTTCTGCAGCACCATTTAGCTATGTAAGGAATGAGTGCGGTGAAAAGCTACAGCAAAAGTTGTGAGTTGGTTTAGGATGTGTTTGGGTTTTTTTAATTCTTGTTCTGATCTTTAGCATTTTGTGATCTGATTTTGTGATCTTTTTCACTTTCTGTCCATTTAAAAAGAACAAGAGGGAGAGAAAGTAATTCACCACCAAATAACGCTTTCCATCCAGAAACGTGTTTTGTTTTTTCTCTGACTTCCTGTTTACTTATTTGAGAAAATAAATTTTGGGAAATTGCTATGGCAAGCGCAAAACATAATTTATGTTTCTCAGATGGGTACTGGCAGGTTAGTGTTGGGTAGTGGTGTTGAAAATAAATATTTAAAATCTAGAAACAATTAATTTTTTAAAAAGCACTACAATGTTTATGCTCTAGTTTTTATTTTACTTTAAAAAGGTCTTTTTAAAGGGAGGTGACCTTACCTAGGGTATGCTGGTTTGGGCTGCAGAGTTGGGAGAGCAAGGCTGCTGCTGGTTTTTCTGAAGATGTTTATTTGAGTTTTGTGAATTTGTGTTGCTGACAACATGGTTACCTGGTCTTAGACTTGTGCTTCACATTGATAAGTTCTGGGTATAAGTGCTATTAAAAGCACTCAGAGCTCACTGTAGTCATTCTTTCATGTTCTGCCTATAAATCTAGGTATTAACAAAATAGTAGGGCATCTTTGACAAATGATGTAGGGCAAGCCCACTCTAAGTCTTTCCTACTGCCAGGAGGAGGGAGAAAGTGATCCTAATAAATAGGCCCAGGTTCCTGGCTCTGGAAAGTGATTTTCTGCTTTTGTTTGCTAGCTTCAAGAAGAGTATTGCCCTGCTTTATTTTACCCAGGATCAATTATATTATTCTGCTGCTTGTTAGCAGTTGTGTTTAAAGAATAGTATTGTGAGTACACCTGAAAAGCTGGTGCAGAGAAGCTCTGGCAGGTGCTTAGTGTGTTCGACCAGTCCTGCTGCTTTGCAAGGAGTGAGTGTACCTGACAGACCAGGTGAATTGAATTTCTTTGGTTTTCAGGCAAAGTCACATTCTTCTGCCTGTTGAAGTACTTATTGAATCTGGTAGCTATTTACTGAAGCTGGTTTTTGAAACCAATGGCTGTGGTGATACTGGAGAATTCGTGATGAAAGTGATGAGATGAGGTGCAAATAATCTGATTTTCAAAACAAGGAATTTCATGGGGGATTATAGATTTGTGTTGGAATTCAAATCCATTTTAGTTACATACATGCTGCAAATCGCAGTTTTTACATAATAAACCACCTCACTGAATGCAGCATTTAGTTTCTTTCTATTTTCAATAGTTTTCAAAGTACTTCCATATCAAGTAAATGGTTTGTTTCTTGTGTTCTCCATTTCTCCATATATTTTTAGACTGATCCTTCTATTCAAAAGCAAACTGGGACTGAGATCATAATTTCATAAGCAGCAGTTCTGAGCTTCCTTTCAGCCGGTGCCTATCAATAAGTCCATTTATTAGTTGACTCTTTGAAACTGCAGAATTTCAGGGATTGAAATACTTCTGTCTGCTCCTTTTCTTCCTTTTTTTTTTTTTTCTTCAGTGTACACTGGAGCTTGTAGGTGTTTGTCTTTTTATAGCTTTTTGTTTTGTTTTGTTTTTCTCTTAAATGCACTTAACATTGTTTAAAAAGAAGTGCAAGGGAGTATATGCAGTGAAATTGCTGGGGTGTTGAGACCTTTTATAACATGATCCATCCCACAGACGAGAACATGTCTTCAAGTTCTTGAGTTCAAGTTTTGTCTGGGCATGAGACCAGGACTGGAAATTTATGTCCAAATCTTATATCTGATCCTATGTTAAACATATCCAGATGGTAGGTGATATTCTAATGTTAACAATCTGCTTCCACTCCCTCTGCTGCCTTTCCAAGAAGTTGCTGACAAGTCTTTCTGACGGTCTTTTTTAAGTAAATGAGATCAAGTATATTGAAGGTCTTTTATAGCAACAAGCCTTGAGAAAGATGAGACTTTGCAGCAGTGCCACAGAAGGTACATTAGCTTGTACTCTCTCCCTGTATGAAGCTTGCAGGTCTGTGTCCTAAACTCTGGGCACCTGGACTGACTGAGCAGGGATTTGCAAGCCCTGTAAGTCGTTTCCTGCTGCCAGCATTTGCTTTTTCCTGGTTACGATGTGAAGGCAGAACTAGATGTTCTTGCTGCTGTACCCGCAGCCCTGCTGTACATATCAGCACCTTCAGGTTTTGCTCTCTGCATTGTGTGCTTAGCAGCAGCGTGGGTTGTAGACCATTGTGTAGGTGTTTCAAGGCACTTCTGGCATCTCGGAGCGAGTCCAGCCATCCACATGGATGCAGATGTGAGACACGCTATGGTAGAGAAGAGCTATTGTGGTAACATCAAGATCTTGAATGGCACCAACTGCCCACAGGAACCGCTTTGTGTGTTTTGGGGGTCCATGGTAGAGCTGGCTGTTGAGGGGTGGATGGCACAGCTCAAGTCAGGGCTCCTGATCCTTAAGGCTTGCTCTGGTCCTTCTACTCTGTGCATTCAATCCAAACAGGAACAATTAGTATATTTTATTACTAATAAGTTGTAAGGTTTTTAATAAATAAGTGCAATTTGCATAAATCTGTATAGTTTTTTCACCTATTCCATTAAAGAACACTTTTTTTCCTACTTTTGTGATTTTGATTTTTACTGGTTATAAACTCTTGCATCTAAATTATGCAGGTTAGGTGATGTTATTCTGGTACATTTGAAAGATGCAGAAATTAAACCTTTTTCCTTTATGACCAGAATATAAAAGACGATCTCAGTCTCTCTTTGACAACAGATAAGTTTGTTTGTTCTCATCTAATGATTCTCGATCTTACTGTGTTTCAGCTCTTTAATGCCTTATGTCTCCAAAGTTAATATGGCAGTATGTTGGTTTTTGTGATTCGTGTATTCCAGTATTTAGGCATGTGTTTGAAAAGTTGCATTTAAGTTACTTTGCATCACTGTTACCTAGCAATTCAGAAATAGATGCTGGCCTTGGTAACACAAGTTTCTTCACTTGACTTAGTCTATTTTCCAGATAGGGTAAGTCTGCCTCCCATCCCAGTTTTATCCTGCTATGCAATTACAAAGCCTTATCTATCCTAAGCCTCTAGGTCTTCCATGTCTAGTCTAGGCTTCCTGCTGCGCAAGTCTTAGGGAGTACTTGGCTAAGAGGAAAATAGTGATTGGGTGAAAGTTAGGCTAGAGTAGCCTTGGCCTTTGCTTTGACCAGTCCAATGCTAAAATATATCAAACCTCATTATGATTCCATGTCAAGGTTTTAACAGAGCTGATATCCTTTGCCTTCATTGAAAGCACCTGTAGTTCTGAATGCTGCATAACTTAAAATTGGCAACTTTGTCTTACGCATACTCTGAGGCCACTGAAAAGCCATTCTACAAACCTAGTGTGCAGTGATATGAAAGCAGTCCTTTTCCTGAACTGATTGGCTGGGTAGCCATTGTATGTCTTTTGCCTTTATTTCTTTCTGAAAGAAATATGTGGTAACTAATCTATAAAAGTACTGGTGAGGAAATCTTCCAAAGAAATGTTTAAAATGTATTTCCTGCAGTGTACAATTTGTTTTGTTTTGTAGTTTTAGAATTCTGAAGGAGTTTTATAGAAATGTTTAGCAGTGTTTAAAATTATTCATTTCAAAATGGCACTTGCATACCTTGGCCTCTGGCTTGAACTTTCCAAGTGATGATGCCTGAAAGTCTGCAAATGATGTTCAACTGCTACTGGACTACTTCCAGAAATGACTCTGACTAGGTCAAGGGTTTCCATTCAACCGGAGAAAGAAACATTGCTGACAGGACAGGAGTAGAGCTCAGAAGCTCTTTTGAATACACAGTAGCTTGGCAGGACTTGCCAGCCACTTCCGTGTACACAGCAGCTCCTGAGCAGTTGTAACAGATTCCCCAGTCAGAGAGTAGGATGTGCGTTTATAGTTCAAATGTAGGTATTCTAACACACATGAAAAATTATTTTTAACTTGACAGTGTATTCTACATATATAAATAAACATCACCGTGTAGGGTAATATTCTCAGTATGTTGCACAGGTTCATAAAAGTTATCATATCATCAGTAATTAGGGACATGCATCAGGCAAGTTGTGGGTTTCAGCATTGTCAGCTGTCACCTTTGCACCCCAGTACCCTCTGTACTGGCCCAGACTGACTCCTGGTGGACTTTGAAAGGCTCACTGCAAACTCTGATGTCAGATCAACAAAGAGTTAAAATTCTATGTATTTTCTGGAAATATGCTACATGCAACTCTTTCTGTCAAACTTGAGCTATAGTGCATTGAAGCTAGTGAGTCATCTCTCTGACACAGGGACTTAAACCAAAGGAATACTGTTTTATTCATTTCTATCCTCACAGGTTGAAGTAGCTTCACCTGTCAACTGATAGTGACTTCTCAGTTTAGAACTAATTTGTACTGATTTAATTCCAAACTGGCCCTGCAGTTCCCTTGTAAAGCTCAAACCCATGCCAGGACTCTAAAAGGTTATACTTTCATGGTGGGGATTACAGACAATACATAATGCACAGTAACACTTAGAATCACTAAGGAGAAACTTGCAGCTTCTAGTCTGTAAAGCTATCTGTGATGGCTGTTCAGCTGCTGAGAAGGGAGCTGCCGAAGTGCAGCTCTCTAAGCTAATTCACATTACTGCAATCATCTGTCTAATTGTTTTTCCTTTAATCCATTCATTTAGTGGGTTTTGCATCATTCTGTTTGTCTCCCTGAACAAAGATAAAGTCTGTAGAGTTACAACAGTGCAGCAAGTGAAACAAGCTGCGTGTATGTTATGTGGATAGATAACAATTTATTTGCCCATGTGGTGGCAGGAGAGGGTGGTTTGGGGAAGGGACAGAAGAAAGCTCTTAAAAGGATGATCTAAAATAGCATTTTTATCTACTCTTTTTTTTTTTTTTCTATGTACTTCTGTACTCTGACTCCTGCTATGAAAGATTTTACTGATTTGCCTGTGTGCAAACATTGAACTAAAATTCCTGTAAGCTTTTATTAGTTGGAAGGAAGTCTGTATTGTGGCTTAAAGGCTGGACTGGAAATTAGGAGGCTTGGGACTTGTTTTCCAGGCTAGATATTTGATGGGTAAACAAAAAAGGTTCGCTTAACCCTGCTTTGCTTCAGGTCTTGATCCTCCAATGTGGGGATTAGTAGTACTTCCTTTCTCTCTTCCATAATGTCTTGTCTCCGTTGATACCTCTTTGAGATAGCACTTAACTTGTCATCTGGATCTCATGGAGACTGTGTAGTCATAACTTTTAACAAAAATAAGTTATGTCCAAAAAGCAGAGAAGTCACTGTCTTTTTCTCAGAGAGCAAACTCTGTTAAAGTTTATAGTTATTTGACACCAGTAAAAATACCCAACTTTTCAGCTTTTCCTAAGATGCAGGAGTGCCATATGCCTTACTGAATCTCATCATTTGAATATACCAGAAAGTATCTTTCAGGTTTTGTTGGCTTTATGGCTTTTTATTTATGTTTTTATTTTCTACTTAATAAGCTGGTGGCCAGTTTTCCTGATGCTGGCCTGGGCTGCTGACAAATTTCCGCTTGTTTCTGATTTGTTAGTTTAACACTACTTGTACAGTTGGCTGTGTGCAGCAAAACCAATGGCCATTTGAATTTAGGAAATGGAGTTTTCTGATGGGTTCTTCATTGGTTTTGCTCCTTCTGATGATGTAGTTGAAATTATGTTTGGGGTTTTTTTTATTCTATAGTCATAGGACATAATCTTTTTTCAGTTGTTGCTTAAGTAGGAAGTTAAAGCAGCAGTTAAACAATCTGCAAGCGCTGCTGTGACCTGAGCGGTGCCATGCAGAGAGCTGTGGCTTGTAGGGCCCTGTGAACAGGGACTGGCAGATACTTCATTGAATAAAGTTTTGTCAAACAGTGGTCCTTCCTCATTTTAATGCAATGGTAACATTGTATTTAGTCTAAGACTTGGAGCAGTCAGGGAACCATGTGATTGAAATATGATGTGGTTAGTTGTAGGACCTCCAAGTCATATGACCTTAATTGCTGGTTTACTGATAAAACATAGTGGTTCTTAAAAATTGGGTAAAGACAAGTGAATGTCAGGTTTTATAACGTGACCAGCTAAAAAGTAATTTGGAGCAGATGCATTCGATCTGCAAAACCTTTCAAAAGGCCTTCAGAAAATTTTGAGGATGTAACATGACTAATACAAGGCTGATGGTAGGCTTTAACAGGTCATTGACAGCTACGATAGGAAGAGAGTGAAAAGCGTCAGTTGCTACAGGTGAATGTTCTTTGGCAAATTCTGGCAGTTCACAAAGAATGTATCTGGGAATATGCATAGCAGATAAATCAGGTATTTTGGCAGCCTGTACAGGGGCAGCATGGTGCTAAGCCTGCACTTGTAGTGTCTGCGGCACACAAAATTCACATTAATGTTAAACTTTCTAAGCAAGGTATGAGCATGGCTGGAGTCTGAAATGATGATGCAAATGGCCAAACCAGCTTTTATTGTGAACTAACTCTCTGCCTGTTAACATTGATATTCTAGCCTGCTCTGTGTGTTGATGCTGTGGTTTCAAAGCTTCATCACTTTGCAGTTCTATCCATATAGAGCTTTCTGGCCTTCAAAATAAAGTGCTTGGAGTTAGACAAGCTTTGTATAATACTGTCCCTTTGTCACAAGTCACAATGTGTAAATGAGCAATCCTGCCTGGTTTAAACCAACATATGTGGAAGGGAAGGTACTTCTCCCTTCGACGGTCCTGTCTGCAGCTGTTCTAACAAGAATGTGAAGGCTCCAGAGGTGGCTGGTGAGTAGCCATTGCATGCAAACCACTCACGGGTAGCAATAGGATTTGCTGTCAACTACCCAGGCTGGATTAGCTGTGACTGCCTGCAAGCAGAAAGCTCAATGACTCAGTATTCATCTCCTGAGCCTTCCAATTTCCTCAAAATGTTCCTTGAAGCTGGACTTAAATCAACCCTTCATGATTATATCATGATCCTTTCTGACATAATTATGTGCTGTAACTGAGCCCACCTCAGAAGGGGTGTTACATGAAACTAATAAACACCCCATTGCAACCAAAGCCAAAGACGGAGCTGGTTGACTCAAGGACACGAACCACTACCAGAAATACTTGAGTTTCTCACAGTATGCAAACAACCCTGACTAACCAGGACATTTGTCAGCCAAGGTAATCCATCTGACCCTGACTTTGCACACTTATCTCCTTCTTTGGGACTCTATCAAAGTGCTGGCATAATACTTCAAAAATACTTTACACTGTGATCAGCAAGATTGAGGAAAAGCTGTCTGCCCCTAGCATTTCTTGTCCTCTTGTGTCCTTTTTCACCTGTCACAAGCAATCAGTATGCTACAGTGATCAAGTCAGGACTGAAGATGCTGAAAGGCCCGCTGTACCGATTGTTAAGGAATAAAAACTGGATAATGTGCATCCTGCCAGGTCACTCTTACTGTCATCTACTGGCTGAACTGGCTGGTCTTTCTCCAGAGCTCTTGCATCACAAGAGAGGTATCTTAATAGTTTAGGAATTCAGACATAACATCTTTGCCTCCTCTTTCTTTAAATACCTCCTTTTAAATCTGTTTTTGTGTGCTACCTGAATTTCTGCCAAAGCATTTCTTATTAATTTTGTGGAGTGTACACAATCTTGAGATGAGATACTTCATTACATATTTGCAAAATGAGGGTTTTTTTCATGGGCTGATGGGTCTTGTGGTTTACTTCAGGTTAGGGTAGTCACTAGGTTTGCTGAAATTTTTGGGTTTTTTTCTTGTCTGTTCAGTTTTTCTTGTCATCATGACTGTATTCCTTCTATTCATAAAAGCAGTGTATTGCTCTTCAGCTTGCAAAAATTGCATAATGTATGTATTGGTGATTAAACAGGAAATAGCTGAGAGGGAAAGAGACTTGGAGAAAGCTTTTGGTGCCAAATGAACATTTTATATTTCCGTAGTTTTGCTTTCCAAAATATCTAGGCTTTACATTTGTTTAAGTGATGCATCAGTTTGGTGATATGTTTGACTGTGTATAGGAGTTTCATTGATGTGTAATGGTACTGAGTCAATACAGCAGTTTCTCCATTGCCTGGCAATTTTATTTTTTTTTTAAACAAAAAAGATGACTGTGACTGTCTCCGTGACTGTCCTCTCGCGCTCCAAATTATTGAAGTGTCCTAATCCATACCTATGAAGGTATGAATTTAAAGTCTCGAAGGATGTGGAGATCTGGGTGTCTTTGTTAAGGTGGCAGTTTCTCATTCATCATCATGGTGTTCAGCTCACAGCGGTGGGGTGCTGGTGAGCCAAATTTTCACAGGTTAGCTGTAGAACACGATTAGATTTGAAGCAGACAATGGTAGAAACTGGCTGGTAAAGTTGAAAACTGTTCAACATGGGCAGGCTACCTTTGACACTGATGAGAAGTGTAGAGTTACAAGTTGTTACCAAAAAGACTCAGGCAGGCTGGTCACCTCGAGAAATTGTGGAGGAACACTGAGGCAGGGAGCAGAGAAGGCACCAGCAGCCAACATTGTGTGCTTGGCTTTCTTGTATGGTCATCTTATTCCTGAAAGTCTGGGAAAAGCAAATGTGGTAGTAATGCTGAGACCTCCAGGCTTGCTTTGTTTGGTGTTCATTAAACATCACACTTGAGCTTATGTACTCCATGTGGTTTTCCCAGAGAGAAGTTTTGCGCTGTGTTTTCTCAGAACTGCTCTTTCTCAAACGCTGGAAGGAGCTTCCCTCAGCTGAGGAGTCTCTACTTGCTCCTGCTGCATTTCCCTGTCTTGCAGATGCCTGTAGTCACCTCCCTTTGGGCTGAAACGTGTGAGAGGTGCTGCTTGTCAAAATTGGCTTTTTTTGCAGCTGCATGGGACAACACAAAGTAGCATCACAGTTTGTTTGATCTCCAGCCCTCAAATGCCCCACTTTGGCAATGAAACTTGCAGCTTTTGAAGGCAAGAAGGGTCAGGAGGCTGGAGATCTACCTTTGCTTTCCCAGGCAGCTTTTCAGTGTTGTTTTGTACTGCGTCCCTGCTATAACCTCTTGACAACTTTAAAAATGAGTCAGCACCACAATCTAGTGATTTATGGATAAAGACATCCTACAACAATAATTGGCTGGCTGTCAGTATAGTCACATCTGGTTTCAACTCGAGTTCTTCTGTCAATAGCCCTAACACAGACAAGTAGCTCCTCCACCAGTTGTGCAGGCATGAGATGAAAGGCTCCAGCTTGGCCGTGGTGTGTGGTGAGCTCCCGGTGTTGTTAATGGAAGCTGACAATCTAACATCCCACTCCATCTGCTCCCAATTTATACCTTGAGATTTATTGTCTCTTGAAAAGATAAAATAAAGACTTGTGAAACAGAATTACTGGTTCTGAAGGCAGAAGGAGAGTGTAGCATAGCTCCCCTTCCGTACTTTCAAAGCTAGAAGGCAGAAGAAAGACATCTTTTAAATTAAAGCAAAGCACCTTCACAAGGTCTGCTAGGGATGGACAGTAACCTGTCCCTTGCTCAGAGTTCATGTTTGCTCTTTGGCTGATTTCAGGAAGTGGATGGAACTTTCAGGTCTTTTCTGTTTCTACAGCCTGAACTTGAGACTTTCTTTCATTTACAATGTAAGAGGTGCTCGAAGTATCCTGGTTGGACCCAGAAGCCCACATAGTTGGGGGAAGATGCCAAAGCTCTTGTTTTTTGGCATTTCTTTCCCCTAGAAAGGGTTGAGCCCTGCAGGTACAGGGCAGCATAACATCACTGTGGTCCTGTGTGTCAGACAGAGCCAGTGCCTGTGGCGGAAGGGAAACCGCGCTGAGCTCATCTCTGCTTGAAGTCTGACTCCTGCTCCTTGAGAGCAGGGTCCAGCCTAGGCTGGAGACATCATGTCAGGAAAAAGTCAGTGAGTCTGCAGCAACAGAGTGGGCTCTTCAGCAAGCAAAGCAGCTGTGGCCAGGATGGGTGGAAGCAGCAGATGCTGCTTTGGGTTCTTTCTGGAGCTGTTCGTGGAACGTGAGGAAAATGTTTAGGGGCTGGAAGTCTGCCAGAAGGCTTTATGCACTCTTGTCAAGTTTGAACAGGTGCAAGTAACGTAGTGCTGATTCAGCTGTGGACTGAAGGTTCCCAGCTTGCAGCTGTGGTTAGTGCTGGCATTCACAAAGTGGGTGAAGCTGTCATGCGATGGCTTGAAGGACTCTTGCTGAGCTGCTCCAGATTCTGCATTTCCAGTGGTGCAGAGGGAGGGAAGAGCAACGTTATTTGCTGAGGACAACAGCCGTAATAAATGAAGCAGGAGTTGGGGTGTGAAGGGAAAAGGTGACATGAGAAAGGCAATTATCAAAGGTTCTCATAAATATCGCTTCCATTTTGCCTCCTTACCCATATGGTTGTGTTTGAAAGTGCCTTTGTAGCAAAAGAAACAACCTGAAAATAAAATCTGTTATAGCCAAAAATGGGGGGGCAGAAGGAGAGAGAAAGAAGAAAACGTTGCAGAAACACTTCCGTGTTTTTCTTTAAAATCTAAGAGGAAAAACAGTAATCCAAAAAGTAGCATCTAGGTATAGATATTTCAAAGTAACAGCATTATTTTTTTACAACCTTGTGGGGTAGTTCTTAGAGAATTAAGGATACGGGTATGACAAACATCAGTTGTATAGAATTTCACATTCATTGCTAATGTGCCTAGAAGTTAATATATTCACACCCATCTGAAACATCTAACGCTATCTCCCCTAGCTGCAGGATGTAAGCATTTGAAAAAAAAAAAAAAACAACAAAAAAACCCTCAGTAAAATTGCTAAGCTAAAATTGTTGAATGACCAGGGAGGAAAAACATTCACAAGGGAAGACAAGTGTTTGTCAAAACTTTGATTTGTGGAAGTGTCAGATTGTTTTAGGAGAACCTGCGATTTCTATTACAGCAGTGTGTGTTCAGCTCTGTTGAGTTGCTTGTATTATGTTTAATTTGTTTATACTACTTAATTACCCATTATTAAATGACACAATTTAAAGTTTATCTGCTCTGCTGTAGGAAGTGAGCAAAGTTTCTATAAATACAATGTTAGCGTTTTTGTTGGCAGAACAACTTTAAACTCTTTTTTTTTTTCTAGAAATCCGTGTCTTAAATGTGCAGAATTGTTTTCAAAACCTCAGGGCAAAAAGCTGCATTAAAAACAGATGAAAGATCTTTCACAGTCCTGGTCAGAACTGGTTGATAGCTTTTCCTAGTCTCTGTGGCATTCCAGGTGAGACTGATGTGCTTAGTACACTTTGTTAAAAAAAAAAAAAAAAAAAAAAAAAAAAAAAAAAAAAAAAAAAAAAACCCCCAAAAAAAAAAAAAAACCCATTGTAGGCTTTCTGGCTTGACTTATTTTGCAAATGCAAATAGAAAATCTAAAGTCATGAGAAGTTTGTTATTCTTAGCTATGTACTTCTTGTAATGGGAAAAATACTTTAATATATTTTCGTTAAACTGGGACATTTGGTACAGAACATGTCTTCTTATCATTAAGAGATTTTAAAGAAATGATACTTTTGGAATATAAATAATACAGTGCTGATGCTTTATATATTTTCACATTCTCCTTGTAGATGACCGAGATCATCCTAATTACAACTCAGATCCACCACCAAATTGGGGCATAAAGAGAGTGCTGGGCTTCTCCTGAGCAGGCAACTAAGTTTTTTCACGAGCCTCTCAGCTGGGCAGCTCTTAGGCAAGTGAGGGCTACTTCTGTCTCTTAGATCTGTGACTTACAGAATATGGGAACCTTGGGCTGATAAATGCTGAAATCACGTTCCGTTGGCTTCAGGGGAGATCTGAATCAGTCCTATAGTCAGAGCAAAACAGGAAAACATTGATTAAAAAAGCCAGATTTGTTGAGTAATTATTGAAATTTTGCCATTGGTAATTCCACTGGAATTCTATATACTGCAATGGTTATAAAGTCTCCTGTTGCAATGTTTAAATAAACATGTTATTAGAGAATTTTAGGAGAAGGCATGAGGAGTGTAACAACATCACTCTTTTTGGTTTGTAGTGAAAGGTTCCTTGTGTTATTTTTTCTTCTTATTGAGCTGCTTGAAGGGTTACAGCTTGAAAAGAAATAGAAAAAGGAGGACACATCTTATACACAGAAAGGGATGTTTTCGAATGAGCAAATACTCATTAGGGACCAGATTATGAAATTGCCTGAATTCTCTGGTTTTCAAATCTCAGATCTTCTCACCACTACCTGCATCCTTTGGGGTTTCTCCCCTCCCACCCACTCTTTTTCTGGATCATTCTCAGGACTTGTTTGAGGTAAATTCTATGACAGGAGCTGTGGCTGCCAGGTTTCTAGGTGCTTGCAGTGCAGAAGAGTGTGTTCAGCATTTACTTTCCTCTGTAGACCCTGATAGTTATGCAGAGTTAATGTCTGGCATTGCTTCAGATTGCACAAGGCTTGTGTTTTGTTTGAAAAAATACAGCCTCATAAGCCCAGGCGTTTTTTCTTGCTGCTAGTAAGCTTGGGTGCCTTGGTTCTCAGGGTATTCAAGATGAAATGCCCTGGGAAGATCTTTTTTGGAGGGAGAGTTAGGTTTTTTTTTTTGTTTTTAAGGGGAGTGGGGTAGGGAAATCCTGTGGGGTTTTTTGGCTCTCATTTTGGCAGTCAAAAGTACTACAAATGCCCTTTGGAACTTGAAGACAGTAAAGTTCTGCAATGGGACTTCAAATATATCTGCAGCATCTAATTTGAAGATGGAGTTTTTGAAAACAGGAAAAGTGAAGTCCTTTAGAAATTCTCCCCACCTTATGATAGTGCTGGTAAAATAGTAGTGAAATAGTTATGATAAATGTTATGTGGCTAATTGCTCTGTTATTTTTCATGTTCATTATCAGTTGACTAGTTACAAGATTATCAAATGTTACCAAATAATTTAATATGACTAGGATGCAGTTGATCACAGCCCGTTGAGCTCAGAGAGAATTTGTAATGTTTTATGTAATGCAAGTCACACTGTACAGTCGGACTCTGGCAGATGTCCCGCAGTAAACTTTGTTGGTTTAAGACCTCAGTGACAGCAGAATGGGCAGAAAGACTGCTGCAGGTCAGTCTGGCACAGTAGCTAAAATTTGTCTTCATCTCTGGCTTAAGCCCCTGGGTTGTGCCCCACGTGCAGCACCTCACTGCTGTCCTTTACCCAGCACCCTGTTATCTTCCAACAGGGCAGACGTCTGTGGAGAGTGAGATCTGACAAATACACAGCATGTTTTGGTGGAGAACATCTGGCAGAGCCTTTGCCTTCCCCTTCAGCATATGTTGCCCCTTTCTTCTCACTTCCTCTGTATTATATCTCTGTTTACCTGTCTGCCATTCTGAGCTGATAGTTCAACACTTGCTTTGCAACACTGTGAGTGATCAGAAGTGATACCCACCAGCAGAGGAGCAAGCTTCCTGGAAGCTTTTGGTTAGAACTCATATAGGGACCTGTGGGAAAGAGAAGCAGATGTTTGTGTCTGCATGAAGCTGGAGAGGGAGGCTGCCCTGCTTGCTTCTCAGCTCATTGAGGAGGCAGAGTCATTTGCGAATTTGCTTCAGTGGTATTAAGGTTCTTACCAACTTGTGCTGCGAAACAAGTGGTTTGTCTGTTGCTATTAAAGTTAGAAAGTGCAGAGGCACAATACACAGGGGTTGCTCTGTTTTCTTTCGCTAGGAAACAAAGGGGGAGGAAAACAACATACAGCTGTTTAGTCTGTATTGCTTGGAAAAGTGCAAAATGACAAGCTGCAGAAAGTAAGTAGAAATGGCTACTGAAATGAAGAGATAAAGCTAAGACTGAATCCTTTCTTTCCCCAGGCTGCAGGTCACACCACTGCCCTTTCATTATCTGGCTGGGCAAGTGATAACATGGCAGCTAATGATGAAGTAACAAATTTCTGTCCTGATTTTTAAATACCATTCTGCAGTATTAATGTGAGCTGTCCTGCGAAATGCAATCTATTTAAGTAATCCTGCTGACAGCTGTTTTCCTCAGCCCTTGATTCACTGCTCATCTGGTGACTGCCGATTGCCCTGACCACCGCACTGGCATTTCTCTGTTTCCATGGCGCTGCTTTGCATATGGAAGCAGTGCTGGAGTGTGTGTGCGTAGTGCATTTTTACTATGCTAATGGTTCTCATCTGAGAAAGAGATATCAGGTCAACTGGTTAAATGAAGTTTGCCAGAAATGAGGTATAAATCTGTAGCTTCAGCTACCCAGAAGCCGAAATGCCAGGGGCTGACTTGCTGTGGTGTCTCTAGAAAATGTAGAAGTAGTTTTGTCTTACTACAAGCTTTCCTGGCTCTCTCCTGCACTTTGGGAATTAAGCTGTAAGTTTAAGGTAAGAATCTTGATGATTTAGAAAATTAAATTCCTATTTTAAAAGTGGTATTATTTTCTCTGATGATTTAGAGTCCTAAGTTTCAGTTTCTGCTTTCTGTTTGATGGCACAATACCTCCAGTGTCAGCTCTGGTGCTTTGCTGAGAATGGCTGTTGGGCTGACAGGCACATGCAACAGACAGGAGGGGATTAAAAATTCCTAGGAGGAGAGAAGTATTTGCCATGGGTGCTTTTTGGTTTGTAAGTATACCCCAAGTCTTTCCTGTGAAGAAGGGTGACTGCCCGACTACTTATGAGTATACAGAAGCTCCTTCATTTACATTCTCCAATCATAAAAACAAAACAAAACAAACAACAAACCCCAAACATTTGACATGGCATAATAAGATTGTGTAGTCAGTGAGTTAAAGGCTTAGAAATGCCAGAATTGAAGTTGCCTTGATAACCTATGTATAGGCTTCTTACATGTGTGCATTATATTACAGTCTTTAATTATGTGTTTCTGCGTTACCTTCTCTGTGGGCTCTACCTTGTTCGGAGCAATAAATAGGTGATATTCGCTGAATGGACAGAGATTACCTGATATTTTATTTTCATCTCATTGCTTAGTGTCCATTTTCTATCTATTGTAAGGATGCTGCAGCAAGGTTTTACACAGATGACGGCAATGTTAATTGTCTTGTGATACAGTGTATGACATACCTCACTCTGATACTGAGTTGAACGCCACAAAGAACTGATCTCTGTTTGCTGTGCCACTATCATATACAAGATATTTTCACCTCAGTTGCACATGCAAGGCACTGAGTAAGGAGGTAGAATGTGTCCCTTGTCTTTGAGATGTGTATGTAGGGTTATTTTACAGACTTCTTGAAATTAGGCAGTATTTCATATGCTTCAAGCACAGCTCCCATCCTTAGGTATTGGCCCTGCAGCAAATCAGACTTGGAAGTTCCCACTATGCATCCTTTCCCCTGAGGCAGGGAATGCATCATTGACAGCCTTCTGTGCAAGGTTAAAAATATGCCTCACTGCAGTTTCTGGGGCATTTGGCACCCAGTCTATGGGGCTCAGATGTGCTGAAAAACTGTCTTAATAACTCTGCCCCCTGGGGTCCTCCATGCAGTGGTAAGCTGAGCTGCCATATGATTCTTTCCCATGAACAATGGGATGAATGTTCTTCTTTCCTAAACACCCAGGAGGGCTAATGTATGTTGCTGCTGCAGGAAGGACTGGGTATGAGCCAAAACAGAAATGGATTCTTGGCATGTGCCCATTGCGTTACCCAGCCAGCTCACCAAGGTCATGCAAGAGTTGTGTGAGTAGATGGAAGGGGCTTTGGACCAACCTCTGCATACTGGACTGAAATAGCTTGGTTACATAGGCGTGCCCAGGGAGGTTGGCTCGGCATCTCTTAGAAACTCTGAAGAAAAGAAGGCTGCTGGCGGTGAAACAGAACTGATTTTGACCATAAGACTTTTGCTTGTATTTCTGTATTTTCTAGCCTCATTTACCTGTTTTCTTTCAATTCCCCAAAGAAATGAATCAGAGATTAGCAGATAGTAGCCTCTGTCACTGCTCACTCTGCAAATGTTCTTCCTGTTGTTCATCCCCTGCGCAAAGGGGACTTTTTTGGGGACTGCTCTGGTTGACAAAGCCTCCAGTGGGCCTCTGTACTTCTCAGGGCAGGTGAAGCAGAGACAGAGGGTCCTGGTTTCAGCTGGGACGGAGTTAATTTTCTTTCTAGTGGTTGTTGTGTTTCAGATTTGGTATGAAAGAAATGTCAATAACACATACTGTTTCAGTTGTTGCCAGGTGATGTTTATAGCTTTCATGGACTTTTTCAGCTTCCTGAAGAAGTCTGGACAGAAGGATGGAATGGCCAATGCAATATTCCATACCATAAACATCATGCTCACTTTATAAATGGGGTTAGTTAGGGGGTGGCTTCTTGTGATCTCGGCTCTGGACGGTGGCAGTTCACCAGGCAGTGAGTGTGACTTGTGTCACTATTATTATTGTTGTTTTCCTTTTCTAATACTGTTTTATTAAACTGTCTGTCTCAACCCATGAGGTTTTGTTGTGTTTTTTGGTTTTGTTTTTTTTTTTACCTTTCCTTGCCTTTTCTCCCTCTTCTCCCTACCCTTCTTGGGGTGGGGAAGAGGGGTGAGAGAGCTGTGGTATTTACTAGCTGCTGCCTGGGGTTAAACCACAGACATGTGCTACAATGGGGGATTTATGGGGACTGGAGAGGAAATCTTTAGCGTTGAAATAAGAGTTTGCAGTAACCCCCCCAAAAAAAAAAGTTATCAGAGAAACCTGTAAGCTGTATTCTGCTCTCCAATCGAAAATACTAATTTTGCATTAAAAATTCATTTTTATGAAAAGGCATTTGAAATGTCTTGTTCTCCTTGTGAGATCAGCCTATAGATATAGTCCACTTAATTGCAATGTGCTTAATTGAGACAGCCACTTTTACTGGGACATCTCCCAGGGAACCATCTTAGCCTAATGATTATCAATGCCAATGGTTGTTGCCTAATCAGGTCAGTGCCATAAATCCCACTTAACCAGAATGCATTCAGTGAGTATCAAGTGATTAAACAGTGTTTAAGCAAGTGTTAAATAAGTGTGGGATGTCATTTTTAAACACAGGGAAAACCAAAATAAAATGGAAAGCAATAGGTGTGAATCTCAAAAATAGTAAGTGCTATCTTTGTCCTTTCTTTTCATTTAGTATAGGGCTTTCTCTAAGGAGCCTCAAATCTCATATGGTTTTTTTTTTTATCTTTTATCATGGTGCAAATGGTCCTGCGAATGAAAGCTGACCAGGTGCTTAGGGAATCAGCACTAGCTGCTGACTGCACTGATTAGGTTTGCCACTCCTGTAGGGCCTTCCAGAGATCCTTAAACACTTCAGGAATTTGTATATATTCAGGGATTATTTTTTTTGTGTGTGTAATTTGTAATAGTTGAAATAGCATAGCTGTAAAATAGAGTAATAGAGATGCTGTTGGGGTAGCTGAATCCTTATCTCACTACTGATTTAACAATCTTAGGATAATTTGCAAAGCCAATGGTGTGTAGTCCAGGTATGGACTGCCAGAATATTTGTGGTCCATGTATTCTGCTACCGCCTCCTTGTCCTGAATACAAACAGCAGGTTTTGTCCATCTTTGTCCCCCTCCACAAATACAAGCTGGCCAGAACTGCACCTCTTTTTCCTATATCACAATTTACCCCTTAACAGAGAAGCGTTCTGCTGTGCAGGTTGTTCTCCCTGTTTCATCTAATTATGTGCCCTATAATCCTGGTTGATTTATAACAAAATACAATTCTGACATATTTTGTGAGGATGTAGTAATAAATTAAATTTGGGAGAGAGGCCGAATCAGCTCCCTCTGTAAAGATTAAGAACAAAATGGGTGTATGTTCTAACAGAAAATTACTGTTCAATATCAAATAGAAATTCTATGGCATTGAAGTATGGCTGGAGTATGGAGATCTTGACAGTGGCCCCAAGAGGCAAGAAGTCTGTCCCACTGATGTCACATGAAATGCATACAAGTCTCCAAGTGCACCTGAAGCGCTTACCCACAGCTGCCTTTCTTAGTCTTAAGTCTTCTAAGAAACAGGCCTTTCCTTCCTGAAGCATTTTTCATGACCCTGATTGCTCTAACATTTTGTTTGCAGATTTCTAGGTTTTCACAGTTGCTTTCGTAGCAACAATGCCAGCTTTGAGAGTAGTCATTTTGCATTTGTTCATCTGCAGTACAGGAAGAATCTTTGTAATTACAGGGGGAAGCTTAGCTATTGCTTCAGACTGAAAGGTGACTATTTTATTTTTATTTTGACTTGATGTTAGATCAGGTGTAAAAGTGCAGTGCAAGGAAGCATCATCTCTCGTCTTGATGCAGTTCCTGCTACGTATTAGACACTGACTGTAGTTCTGTCCAGCCTTTCTGTGTGCATTAACTTTATTTGACTTCTCATCTAGTTTTATTTTGTCTTTGGTCTTCAATAATATAGTGACTTAAAAAGATCAGAGAAAATTTTCATGTTGTGGTCCAGAACATTTATGCATCAAATTCCTCTACTGTAGTAGAATAACTGTTTTGTTTTGGTTTTGGTTTTTTTTTCACATTTGCCAAAAATGTCATTTGCAATTTGAGGTAAGGTTTGGAAAACTTTTTTTTTAGTTACACTACAACTCATATTGATGTTTATAAAAGAAAAAGAAATAAACCACACCCAAAACCCTAGTGCTTTCTCCCTCACTTCCCTCCTCATTCCACACACTAATTTAATGGATCATTAGGAGTTTTAAATAGAAATAGCTCTGTATTTTGTTACACGGCAAGCTTGGTGTCAGAAGATGTTTTGGACCTCACAGGAAGCATGGCTGACATTACACCAGCTACTTTATTTTTGTTGTACTTCTCTTGCTTTGCAATATGTGACTACAAAAATCTGCAAAGGGACAGGTTTTGATAAATCTTTAATAAAAGCCTTATTTAATATTACAGAACTAAAAACTTGCATAGGAATAGCAGAGATGTTACTAGAGCATCTTCCTAGCATTGAGGTGTGTTCCTGAATTTGGTGAATTGACATTCGAGCACAAAAATGAAATCTCTGTCATTTAAAGTGTTGCTCTTGTAATGTACTAATTTACAGAGCTTCTTCTGATATGTTTTTAAAATTTCATATTACTTTTACTTCATTTGTAGATAGGAAGTTCCAAACAAGCATAGAATTTAGTCCTTACTCTGGAGTAACAAACAGGCAAACTCTTAAATGACAAGGCAAAGTCTGGAACTGAAGAAAATAGTTTCATCCTATAAAAGTGAGCCTGAAAGGTAGTGCAAATGAGTGGTTTTATGGTGGTCCTACCATGGATTCAGCAAAGATAGAAAATAATGTTAATCTCCTGAATCTTAGTCCTATGCTGTAAATATAAACCTTTCTTTAATTTTCGACAGCAGCTCAGTGCGAGTGCTCCAGAAGGCCCCATGTCCTATGAGGCTGACACTGCAGCCAAAATTCATCTTTGGGTTGAACCTCATGCAGTTTTCCTGTAGTGTCCCAACCACAATGAGTAGCTGCCACAGCTCACAAGCTTTTCTTGCCAAGACTTGAGGGGGCATTTAGTTCTTCCCTTCAACAATAGTTCCCCTAAGGTGGGCATCCTTTGCCTTCCTTTCTTTGTTTGCCCCAGGGCTTGTCATGCCTCAGGCTCCCAAGAGGATGGGAAGGGCACCTGCAGAGTGCACTGTGTACAGGCATTCTCATATTTTTTCATTCTCTCTTATTTTATTCCCCAGTGCAGTGGTTTCCCCATTCCTTCTGCTGTGGGCCAGGTCTCTTCTGGCAGAAAGTCATTCACAGTCCACTTCAGTGTAATGCAGTTGTTCTTCATGCACCACACCAAAATATTTGTTTTCCTGTTTACTGCTGCAGCATTTGTGTCTAACAGGAATGGGCTGGATTAAATCTAGTGCATTCATTGATTATGAGATGAACACTGAGTGGCCATATTACGGGAGAGGTGAGGATGTGGGAAAGACAGCACGAATCTCCATGAACTCAATTTTGCACAAGCCACAAAATAACCTCTTTAAATATGCAAAAAGGTCAGGGAGATAATGCAATGATTTTACTACCCGGGCACCAAAGGCTGTGTTCCATTAAAAAGGAAATAAAGAGGGAGGTGTGTGTGTGTATGCAGCTAGCCTTGGCTTGCTTCCAGATTCAAAACACGCATGAGCCTGCAAAGGAGAGAGCAATGCTAATAATTCGGAGAATAATGACTGAGGATGTGAGACCAGAAGCAAAACAGCTGCAAAGGAGCCAACAGGAAAGTTTAACCAAGTGGATGTTGAACATACCTGAAAGATGAGGTTGAACCAGCAAACTTAGGAGAGATGCAGAGTAATGAGAGAAATTCTTCTACAGGTGTTAGAACAGCTCACTGCCAGATGTTTTTCTTTGAAAAATTTGGCTACTTTGTTTTTTGCCTAAATGGGAACTGACTGAGCCCTTTTTGAAATTTTGGTCCCAGTGGTGAGTGTTGAATGCTTTGGAAGTGCTGGCTGTAATTTATTCCAAGTCTGAATTCTTTTTGTGGCAGCAGCTATCCTTTGGGGCATAGCTGGCTCGCTTTATTCCATGCCATCGTGCTGGCATGACTGCCTTTCTTGTATTAGAGACTATATTCCTTTGTGACTTATTTTAAGGGCGTTGTTGAACTGTTGTTTGGTTCCCGTCCCATTCCATCAGAGGACTGATGCTGATCACTTAAGCCAAAGATCAAAACCTAATTTTGCCTGGCTTTTTCCCTTTGAATTTTGTGTTTTGTGGTGGGTGGTTTGTTGTTGGTTTTTTTTTTTTTTTTTAAACGTACTTTTATAGACAGAGATCTGATGTGTTCCCCCACAGCAATGTTCCGCTTCTAGAGCAGGAGAGAAGACAAAAAGCCAAAACAAAGCCAAAAAAGACAAAAGCCAAATAAACCAAAGGAAGTAAAACCAAATCCTCTGCCCCCAAACCTTGCTGCTTTTCAGAGCTGTTTATTTTAAGGACTGTGTAGATAAGAAAGGAAGGGCACTTTTTGGTTAAAAGAAGGAAATCAGCTGTTTGGATGACTGAAATAATGCCAAAGAAAGCAGATGAAAAGGTAAACAGAAGAAAGAAAGAATAGGTGCAATAAACGTGTAGAACTAACAAATCACGGGAACAGGGATCTAGAGATGCTTGCTGAAAGCAAAGATAGAAAAGAGGGAAATGCAGGGAGGCGAAGATAACTCTTCCTTCCCTCCAGCTTGATGTACCTTCCAGTCCGTCAGCTGCCTTTCAGAAAGTCTGTAAGGATTTTGGCACCTCAAAATAGGGCTGGACTTTCAGCATTTCCCTCCCCTGCACTGCAGGTTTGCCCCCATGACAGCTTCCCTGGCTGGCCCACCAGCAGTGACAGCATGCAAAACAACTTCAGACCAAGAGCTCTGCCCATCTACAGTAGTACTAGGCTCCTGTTCATGTCAGGTTTGGTAAGGGAATGTGGAATTTAAAATCTGCATGTGTTAGTGGGTCACACTAGCACCAAAATGAGTGTTTTCAGAAGACCTCAGTCAGCTAAAGGGGACCTGAGCTGTTTTAAAAGTAGCTGGTCAGGATCTTTTTGAATTTGTGAGCTTGAAGACTGGTCTGAGCAGATTATAGGTTCATGGGCGTCTTGTCAAAGTGAAGATATTTGTTAAGGTTTTTGGAAACTAGTATTCTTTATATACTCAATGTAATGAGCCTTGTGTATTTATGTGCCAGGATTTTGTCTGTAGCTTCTTGGAAATATTTTGACATTCTTCTGTACCACTGACAATGTGGAGACCCATGTTCTCGGTTTGGTGTTTCCTGGTCAACAGGAATAGAAAGATGGTTGTGCTGACAGCTTGCAGTGTAACCTTAGCATGGTACATGCTTCAAGCTGGGTTATTATTCTTTCCTGAGAGGTATGCTGAGCCAAATGCTGGTGTTAGTCTTTTAGATTAAATCCCTTTCTTCTTTTTTTGGGGAGGGAGAAGGAAAGTTGTTGACTTGCCCTTGTAAGTTTAATTCCCTTTGGTAGAAGTGGTAGTGGTAGCTCTATTTTCTTGCCAAGATGTGTTTTTTGCCTATACTTTGTAAACTGAAAGTTGAGTAAATCAACTAAGGGTGTACTGAATGCCTTAGGAGTATTAGTATCACAGGAGGGAAGGCTTATGACAGAACAGAGCTGAAGCCTGGTCTTTCTCCTGATGGTGTCATATTTGTAGGGGACACAGAAAAGTAGGGGTGAAAATGAGAAAATAGCTTTCTGGGTTAGAAGTGAGAACCGTAAGGAGAAAGAGGTAGGAGATGGTCTCGCTGCTGGAAGCAATGGACAGAATCTATTTTCATAAGGCGCAGGCTAATCTAAACTGCGTTTCAAACTAGAGTGGAGAAATCTGAATCTTTTTAGATATAACTCTGTAGATGCAAGGGAAGCAATTATCTTTAATGGTGTAAGCTGCAAATAGAAATCAGTTGTCTTTTTGGTAGATCCTTAATGTTCTGCCTTCCAGAGAGCCTTTTTGTACTTCTTTGTACTGTATAAGCACGTATAGCTTATTCTTAGCCATGGAAACCCAGAATTGGAAGTCTGATGTCACCATCTCTGCAGTTCTTTCTGTATTCAGTTTCTTACTTTTTCAGATCTGTTTCCATCCTGAGCGTCTCCAGATATTTCTTATTAAAATGATTCTTTGTGAAGTGACAGGCACACAAAGGCCTGAAAAAGAAAGCAAGCAGAGGATGACTGAAGGTGCTGATAAAAGGCAATCAGCTGGAGAGAGCAAAGCATGAGGCATCAGATGTGATCTGTCTGGCATGTGCCTAATTAGCATGTGCCTTCAGGCTGGGAAGTTCACTGAGAAAATTCACTTGGTTTCTCTGCACTGCTTTTTGCACACAGGAAACAGAGGTGAAAAATGTATTCCCTAAGATGATCAATAGGATCCTGAAAGGCAGTGTGAAAAACAAAAAGGCTTGACTGGAGTAATGTCAAGTAGTGAAGCAGATAATAAAGTAATTAGAACTGTGGAAAGTTGACAAAGCACTAGACCAAAATGAATTGCATCCCCGAATGCTACAGGACAGGAAACAGGCAAGGAGCTAGAGCAGCCTTTCTAATGAACTTCTGACATGGAATCCACATTAACTCTAACAGAAGTTGTATGGATGCCACAAAGAGTTTCTGCCCCTTTTGTAGTGCAGAGCTTCCAAAGAGCTGGGTGGTGGCGTTGGCATAATTAACACAGTTTACAAGGAAAACAGCAAGGAATAAAAGTTACATAGTTGTCTTTGCTAACAGTGCAGAAAATAGGGAGAGAGGAAGCTCCTCAAAGTTGGTGACAAGATCAATTTGCCAGGAGCAGTAGAGCTGCCATTGAAGTAGCTAGAAGTCAACAGTTAAGTAAAAAATACTTTCATTCCGAATCTATATCCAATTGGCAGCTATTAAATTAGCAACATTGTAATTTGGGTTCCTGTGATTTGGGTCTATTTCGCAGTGTGTTTGCATTGGACATAGGCAGTGACAACACTGAGCTTAGCACGGTTTTCCAGGCCCTGGTGTTGTACAAATAACAACAATCCTATCCATCCTTGCAGCTTTTCCTGACATCCTTTTGTTTTGATGCAGCCTGCTGTCACTTTTCCCTTGTTTAGTATAAAACTAAAAAAAAAGCTGTAGAAGAAACTAAAAAAAAAAAAAAAAAAATTCTCTATGGAGATGCTGCCACTTGCTGCCCTTAAACAAGGGTAATGAGAACGCAGGGGTCCTTTGTTGGAGCCAGAATCCTTTTGCCTTCTCTGAATATAGTGTATGTACTTGTTAAAATATATCATTTGCAGAACTTATTTTGAGGAGAGCATTGTTTTCCTTTATTTCCTTCATTTCTGTAAATGAGTGCTTGAAACTAGTCAGGTTGTTTCTGTTTGGAAAAAACGATGCAGTTTCTTTAGCTTTTAAAAAAATACTGCATTTTATTTCCCTTACATTGATAATATGAACATTGCTTTATATAAAAATGCAAGACTGCTACAATTCAGTTCTCTGCATGCATCCCACATAGGCACAGTGCTTTTCTGTTAGTGCTTTATGAGGTTTTTCAGATCATGTTTAAGAATACCTGATTCATTTAATATGAAGATAACCCTGAACAAAAGAGCAAGGGTAGTATGTAAATATTTGCTACTGTCATAAGGCATTTCCATACGGAAGTGCCCTCATGGATGTACATTATTTTCTCCTGACCTGATTTGTCTAGTGTTTTATGTGGTAAAATTGTCCTTAGACTCTTCTGAAAATAGCAGATACCTTCTGGGAGGCAGGAGTGAAGGATTTTGCATAGTAGTGTTACAAAAGTTGATTCAGCCTCATTAAGATGAATGGAAAGACTCCCATTGATTTCAGTGGAGTTGAATCAGGCTCATATCCTCAGTTTAATGAAAAACATTATCCACATGACTCTCATTAACTCTGTTTGCAAAACAGACAGCAAGATATGACTCCAGATTTCTTCTGAGACATACTATGATGATGATGATGATTATCCTGTAGAGCAGACAAATGTACCTCAAATTTAGAAGAGGATCGTTTACTGCCTGAATTCTGCCATGTACTTTTCCCCCATTACACCTGCTTTCTGCTTAGGCTTGTTTCATGTGCCAAAGACATCTTTGGGGCAGCTGCTCTGGAGCACCCATGTGGAAATACAGATGGTGAAACGTTAATGCAGCTATCATATTGTGGGGCAGAGCATCTCCCTGGTGGAGAGCTGTGCTGCTATGGGTTGCAGGAAGAGGCAAATGAGTCACCTGTTGATTTTATTTTTAACATTTTTCTATCAGAAGAGTGACCAATGTGTGCTTTTGGGAAAGTTGCTGTAGTACTTCATTGTGATTTTTGTTTAGTGGGAGGAATTCTTGTTTCCCTACAGTTTTTTGTAACCTTGAAAACTCGTTTACAAATTGTGACTTGCAACAGGAGGGCAAGATGCCAAGGCATAATCGACTAACACAAAAGAAGCAAAATTTGGGCAGACAATATGAAGAAACTAGTCCTATTGAAATTAGTGGTGTGATTCCCTTTGATCTTAGAGGTGCTATTATTTTTGCTTTTGGTTTCACCTGTTCCTTCAGATGGCTGTAGATCCTGTGAAGTTATGGTATAGCCTAAGCCTCACCTTATTTGGTATTTTGTTTCAAGTCCTAATTTCTGCAGTTCCATATCTATGTAACAGTCAGATTTTGAATACATAAGCTTGTTTAAAGATTTTCTTGGATCACTGGACACAACTATAAAACATGAAGTGTCATATAGATGGAGCCCTGGATGTGTATTTTTCGGTGGTGGTGGAGAATATCCAAAATATTGTTGGTTTTTTTTTTTATTTTTTTTTTTTCCCAGCTAATTTAAGTGACATTCTGGAAGGTTTAGATGTGGCTTGCCAGCTTTAAATACTGAGCTACAGTTCCAACAAGATTAAATGTCTTTGATCGCAGAATCAATCAACACCGTAGGTCCTATGACCTCAGTCTTGGCAAACACATACACATGCAAAAGCCCCACAGTGGTGGTTTTTTTTGCTGATGTCTCTCTCAAGTGTCAGAGGATCTCTCAATTTATTTCTGTACAGGGAGGAGATACAATATGGGTTGTATGTCCCTGTTTATTATTTTGAAGTGGTTGTCAAATGTTCTCTTCAAAGGTGATACATTTTAAGGAATGTCATGCTTGTTTGGTTTATGTTGCGTGGGTTGGTTTTTTTGTTTGTTTTTGTTTTGTTCTGTTTTGGTTTGTTTTTTTTTTTTTTTTTTTCAGGGGGGGGGGGTTTTTTTTTTATTTTCTTTGGG